>RJWJ010010879.1:5000-45853 GCA_004363605.1 Indri indri | reverse complement strand
CAGCTGGTTAGTACAAAGAAAATTTTAGACCAAGCAACCTCCAAATGGCTCACTTCCCTTTCTGGGCATATTTTTCTAAGAGGACTTTCAAAGTTGAAATCAAACACTTATAAAAAGCACTTGAATTGACTACTACATATATACAATTTCAAAAGAGTGCTTGGTCCTCATTAAATGTCAGTTTTTCCATCTGATTTTTTAAAAAAAAATTAAATTAATTGACCAACATAAATTGTATATATTAAAAGGACACAGTGTAATGATTTGAAATACCTATACATTGCATAATGTTTACCATAATCAATTCAATTAGCACATCCATCCCAATCATTAGTTACCATTTGTGTGTGTGCTGAAGATACTTAAAATCTGTTCTCTTACCAAATTTTAAGTAAATGATACAGTATCATTAATCATAGTCATCATGCTATACATTAGATTCCTAGAACTTATTCATCTTTTACCTGAGAGTTCGTACCCTTTGATGAATATCTCTCCGCTTCCCCACACCTCAGCCCCTGGCAACCACCATTCCACTCACTGCTTCTACAAGTTCAAGTTCAACTTTTTTTAGATTCCACACATAAGTGAGATCATTCAGTATTTTCAGTATTTGCCTTTCTGTGCCTGGCTTCTTTCACTTAGCATAATGTCCCCCAGGGTGATTCATGTCATCCCAAATGGAGGATTTCCTTCTTTTTTACAGTCGAATAATATTCCATCATGTATACATGTGTGTGTGTGTGTGTTGTTTCCATATCTTGGCTATTGTGAATAATCCTGAAATGAACATGGGCGTACTGATATCTCTTTGAGATACTGATTTCATTTACTTTGGATGTATACCTGGATCATACAGTAGTTTTATTTCTAATTTTTTGAGGAACTTCTGTATTGTTTTCTCTAGTGGCCATACCAACATACATTCCCATCAACAGTATACAAGGCTTGCCTTTCTTCAGCTCTTGCCAATACTTACCTCTTGTCTTTCTGATAATAGTTATCCTAACAGGTATGAGGTGATATTTCATTGTGGTTCTGATTTACATTTCCCTGATGATTAGTGATGGTGAGTACCTAGCCACATACCTGTTGGCCATTTGTATATATATGTCTTATTTGGAAAAATATCTGTTTGGGTCCTTTGCCCATTTTTTAATCAAGTTAATCATTTTCTTTCTTGTTGTGTGAACTCCTTATACATTTTGGATATTAAAGCCTTCCCAGATGTATGGCTTGCAAATATTTTCTCCCACTCTGTAGATTGCCTTTTTATTTTTTCAATTGTTCTCTTTGTTGTGCAGAAGCTTTTTAGTTTGATGGGCTCCCACCTGTTTATTTTTGCTTTTGTTGCCTGAACTTTTACTATCATTTCCAAAATATCATTGCCAAGAACAATGTCAAGAAGCTTTCCCCTTATATTTTCTTCTAGGAGTTTTATGATTTCAGATCTTACATTTAAGGCTTTGATTCATTTTGAGTTAATTTTTGTATATGGTATAAGACAAGGGTCTAACTTCATTCTTTTATGCGTGGATATCCAATTTTCCCAACACCATTTATTGAACAGTATTTTTTCCCACTATGTATTCTTGGTACCCTTGTCAAATATTATTAATAGCTAATCATATATGCATGGATTTCCATCTGATATTCTTGAGTCTATGAAATGCTATAGTGAATGAAAATATATGATAGTGATTAATTTAACTTTCACTATATTCTAGTATTTATTCCACAAATAGGACCACCTTCCCAGGTACTTTACATATTAGTAGGGATGCTTTTGGTTGCAAGTAATAGACTTCCAATTCATATTAGCATAAATAATAAACCAAATTTATTGGCTTACATATCTGAAAAGTCCAGATATGTTTTGATTAAGGCAGTCTCTCAGATTCATATGATTCTCTGGCTGTTCCCTCCTCTGTATTCTGGCTTCATCCTCAGGTTGGCTTCCATCATATTCACAAAGTGGTTGCCAATAGCAACCAACCAAGGCAACATGTTACTTGGCTCATAACCGTGGGGAGAGAGATTGTCACTTTCTGTAATCACTGAACAAAAGTCTTGAGATTTACTCTAATTGGGCCAATCACTGTGGCCAGGGAGGAACCAAATGCTGATTGATCTGGGTTTGAGCAAAAGCCCCTATTGCACCAATCTTGTTTTGAGTGGGATAAAATAGTATAGGTTGGACCTGGCATGGAGTCAGTTCTTCCAAAGTTCATGGCTACAGTACAATGGGAAAAGGGTATTTCCAAAGGAACATCTTCATGCAGTTAGTAAAGGTAAAATAAATTCTGAGTTTATAACCAATATTATTCAATCATTATGTGGAGTCTATTCTTTCAACCTCTAAAAAGTGTAAAGAAAAACAGAGATATGGCATTCGTCATTTGCCAAACAGAAAAATTGTATGTGATTCATATCTGGTTTGGCAAAGAAATTTCCTTTCTTCTCTAAAGTAACCAAGTCTTTACTCATTTCTTAGAACTGGATATACATACTTAACCACGTGACAGATTGTAAGTACTATATAATTAAATGGCACTTCTTGCTCCCAGCCATATGGGGATATTCTGAGATGCTTCATATAATTAATTCAAGAGGAAAAGGACCAAGATGATATCCAGCCAAAGTTGTGAAATCCACGTGATTTTTGCCTAAGGTTTACTATGCCCATCTTGAGACTAAAGACAGGGTATGAATGAATATACATTTAAGAAAATAGAATTCCAAGGAAAGAACAAATTGTATTTGAAGAGTTATTATCTACAAATCAATTTACTTTATCCTTACCTCTTTTCTAGATTCTATTCCTACTATGTCATCTGTCAATAATTATTACTGTAATTTTAATTTGATGCCCTTATTATATCTCCTTCTTCATTACAGTGCTTTTCTTTTAAATAAATGAAGGAAAAAAGCTAGGAGCAAATGTCTTTGATTTTCTCATTTTCAGATGATCATATTTAAATAAGAACAACTCAAGTGGCAGAAAGCATCAAATAACTATTTTCTTGCTTGGTAGTGATACATAGGCCCACAGCTGTCATGCTCCAACCCTGACCTGTTGATAGCAAAGGCTCTACATCCTACCTTCCTTTGGTGCCTAAAATTCTTATCTGTACAATTATCCCTTATTTGCTTTAACTTTGTCCCAACAAGTTGCATTTTAGAGTCCTGAGGCAGCTTACATGCAAAAACATTTCCAGTTACTTGCATGCCAATTAAACTATCATGTCATGCTTAGGAGATGAAGTGGCTGGCCCTCGTTTGGCCCTGGCTGTGGGTCTTTTTTCACCTACATGTTGCAAAGTTCAAGTTCTGAGAAGGGGGAATAGATATAGAGCTGTACTTGGTGTTCCCAAAAGGACAAACCTGGGTAAGTCCTTGCTGTGCAGAATACCTGGATGTAAGAGCAGCCCTTGAGGAAAAGGCTAGCAAGAATGGGAGTTGGAAAGAGTACAAAAGAAAATTTTCATCTACCATGAATTTTTTTTTTTTCACAGCTAAGAATTAAAATCTTTTTTGTTCATCCACTTAAAGCAATGTAAATCTAACCCCATGAGTTTTAATGGCTATGTAATGGAAATCTATGGGATTGTCTGGCCAACACCTTTCCTCTCATTCTCATGGATATAGGACTTTCCCTGTAATCCCTTCCTCCCAGCATTGTTGATTGGTCCAGAGACAAGCACCACCTGAAATGTATCAACTGAAATACTTATAACAGTTTTAGAAATGGAAACTGAGAAATGGAAGTCAGTGTCTTTTTTATTTTTAAGAGATATGGTCTCACTCTGTAAGCCAGGTTGGAGTACAGTGGTGTGATCATAACCCACTGCAGCCTGGAGCTCCCGGGCTTAAGCAACCTGCCTGCCTCAGCCTCTTGAGTAGCTGGGGTTACAGGCGTGTGCCACGATGCCTGCCTTTTAATATGCCAGGAATATAGATATGAAGGTGGAAGTGTTAGGAGTGTTTAGGACCATGTTTTCTATCCTGTGGACAGGAGACGCTAGGAGGCATCACTAGTCTGATATTTGAGTCAAAGTAAGTCATACAAGATATGCAAGTTCCAGTAGATATTATTTAAATCTAAAAAGAAACAGGAACAACAAAAAAGAAATATAACATACAATTAAGAGGTAAAAAATATTAGCTAAAGTCTCAGATAGCAGAGTTCCATTTATTCAAATTAAAAGGAAATAGTAGGTAAAGGAATGTCTTGAGCCCTGTTGTCAGAGGCAGGAGAGGTGTCAGTAGGTATATCTTCTCTTCCATGTCTGTCATCCTGGCCCCAAGTAACAGGTCAATAAGCACTTTCAACACACACTGAGGTGGCAATACCAGTTCTTTCTTTGAGTAACAAAATTGTCTCAAGGAAGTTTAGAAGTAAATATGGGAATAGTTAAGTGCATCACATCCATAGTATTAAGACTCAGGTATTAAGATAAGAGCAATATATTCACATTTTGTGGGAAAATATTTAGAATGTTTAATGTGTATATTAGTTATTTATTGATATATAACAAATTACCCCAAAATTTATTGACTTAAAACAATAAAAATTTATTATCTCACAGTTTCTATGGATGAAGAATCAAGGAACAGGTGTACTGGATGCCTGCCTTAACACCTCTCCAAGGCTGCATTGGAGGCATTGACTAGGGCTGCAGTTTCATCTGAAGGCTCGACTGGGGAAGGATCTGGTGTCAAGCTCATTTGTGTGGCTGTTAATAGGACTCAGTTTCTCGTGGGTTGTTGGACTAAGTGCTCCAGTTCTTCACTGGTTGTTTCCTGAAGGCCTCACTCAGTTCCTCGCCACCTGGGCCCTTACCAGGCCACTCACTTCATTAGAGCAAGCAATCAAGAGAAGTGAGAGAGTGACCGGGCGTGGTGGCTCACACCTGTAATCCTAGCACTCTGGGAGGCCGATGTGGGAGGATCTCTCAAGGTCAGGAGTTCAAGACCAGCCTGAGCAAGAGTGAGACCCCATCTCTACTAAAAATAGAAAGAAATTAGCTGGACAACTAAAAATATATAGAAAAAATTAGCCAGGCTTGGTGGCACATGCCTGCAGTCTCAGCTACTTGGGAGGCTGAGGCAGAAGGATGCTTGAGCCCAGGAGTTTGAGGTTGCTGTGAGCTAGGCTAATGCCATGACACTCTAGCCCAGGCAATAGAGCAAGACTCTGTATCAAAAAAAAAAAAAAAAAAGAGGGAGAGAGAGAGAGAGAGAAGTGAGAGGTCGCCAAAGATAGAAGGTAGTTTCTTTGTAACCTTATCTTGGGAGTGACCTAACATCATTTCTCATACATTCTATTCACTGGGAGGGAGTCACAAAATCCAGCACACAGTCAAAGGAAGGGGATTATGTAAGAATGTAAATACCAGGAGATGAGAGAGTTAGTGAAGGCCATTGTGGGGACCTCTTACCATACTTGGCTTATTAGAGAACCTGAAAATTGTGGCCCTTGATTCTAATTTAAAATTATAGTTGAAAAATTTATTTGGACTTGTTATTTATATTGAAAGAAATTAGAGAATTTTTCTAAGGTTGTAGAGAGTGTTGGGATACTTGAGAGAACTTCAGATTTAACATAGTTATGGGTTTAATTTGTTTGCTTTACTAGAGTGGTTTAAGTACCCAGGAAATTTTTGTTTATTAGGTCAGACATCTAAGAAGTAAATCAAATACTTTATAAGTGCTGTCTAAAATATTTAAGTCAGTTACATTAATTAAATTGTAAGAAGCCTGATTGCTAATGAATTCTACAGAGTTCCTCAGTAGCCAAAGATCAATTTGAAAGTGATCATTACATTTTACTGAATTTATAAATAGAATTATACAAGGTATATAAAATAAAATTAAGGGCTTAAAGGAAAACTAAATTTTAGAACTTTTCACTTTAATAAATGGAATATTAATTTAAGAAAATCCCAGTAGCTATGATTCATCCTTACCATGCAAAAATATATCTATGTTAAAATATTTAGTATTTATTTTATTTACATACATATGAATGTGTGTGTGTGTGTGTGTGTATATCTATATCTATATATATCCCCTCAGAAAAATTAAAATTCTTACATTGACAAAACCTAGTCTGCAGAGACAAGAAGAAAGAGAAGATTCAAATAAAACAGATGAAAGTAGTGCTGACAGTTTTGGAGATCCTGGTTCCAGTTGTTCCTGCCATTAGCTGCATTCCTGTTCCTGAGTTCTGTAAGACATCTTGGTGTCCTTATAACAAATCGGTCATTTTGCTTAAATTAGAGTTGGATTTTTTTCACTTGAAACCAAGAGCCCTAACTCATGTTTTTCCTTGAATCTCCTTGCAGAATTGAAATTTGTGAAATAGTACAAAGCCAAACTGAGGACAATATCTTCTAAAATAATGGTAACTCTAGGAGAGAAAAAAAAAAACAAAAAACAACTCCAGTTTAGAAGTGATGAGACCTAGAATTTTAGCGCTGAGCTGCCATCATTTTTTCCCCAGATCAGTCAATTTCCCCATATATTAAAATACAGTGGATTTAATGTCTGACCCCTGCCTTATGTGGATATGGTGAAAGTAAATAATAAATATCAAAATGTGTTGAAAGGTGATTCTAGTGCAAAGCTAAAGGTATTACAGTTACATTTCGATGATTTCCTGAAGGGTGTTGAAACTCTGTTTATTTTCTACTATCAGGATGATAACGATATCTGTTTTATAGACTTGTTGCAGGATTTGAAATGAAGTTCTTGTTACAGTATCTGGAACAGAGTAAGCCTTCAAGAAATATTAATGATTCTGCTGATGTTTTTTAAAGCTTTGCACATAGCATCTGGAAAACCTGAGTTGTTCTAAAGTTCTCCCTCCCTTTTATTGCTCAGTTCCAATGTGACACTGATGATTCTGATTTCTAATTATACTCCTGTCTGTGTTTTCCTCTTCATGTCCACTGTTAACTGCATTTATTAAGGCCTCTGTCATCTCTCTTATAGAATTTCGCTACCTCTTCCGCTTAGTCCCCCAGACTTTCAGGCCCGTCTTTATCGGCTCCATTCTGGACCAGCTCCAAACACAGACTTGTTCAGATGATTTCTTGATTAACACCCATGAAAGGTTCCCCATCGGCAAGACAAAGTGAAAGTCTTTTAGAACGGCACTCAGGATGCTCCATACTCGTTTTCAACCTTGAGTGCTGTGCTAGACTCATACAGAACTGGTTATAGTTTGTCGAACTAACTATGAGGTGTATTTCTCCCTGGAACATTCCTCCTCCCAAACTCTGAAGAAGCCTTTAAGGCTCTGCTCAGGTGTCTCCTATTTTATGAAGCCTTCTCCTTCCCTGGCCCATGTAGGCAGAGTTCTCATTGAATTGCCCTTTAGCCTTACGCATAAATCAATTACAGTCTTTAACATGAATTAAGATTATTTTTTTCTTTCTCTCTTACATGTTGGTTTTCCAAACACTGTGAGCTCCCTGAAGGCAGGCATGTGGCATATTCATTTTTGGCTTTTTGGATCTTTAGTACTGTGTTTGGAGTTGGGTGGCTTTTCAATAAATGTATGTAAAATTCAAGATAGATCTATTGCTATTCTTGGAATTCACAATATTCCAAGAAGATTATTTAACTTTCCTCATAAGTTTCTCTTACATTGGGGGAAAAGACTGTTTAAGACTATAAAAAATGCACTAAAATAAGGTGAAGCAGGTTTTTCCTATTTTTTAGGTAGCGGGACAAGGAAGAACAGAAAAGTATTTCATTTGGTTAGTTTTTCACATGCAGGTTAAAACGTGATTAAAGTAAGATTGGTTACAGATGAGTGATATACAGCAGCGTTGATTGACTGTAAGTTAAACAAAGGGAAGTTTAAGGAAGGGCTCACCTGCCCACTTCTTTTTACTCTTTGTTTCTGCGTAAAGGGAAAGGAGGCCAACAAGGACGGATTCAAGGAAGCCTCTGATTGAGAATCGCTGTGAGGATGACTCAAGCTCTTTTCTCTGCTATGAAATACTTAAGGAGCCAAGAGGAAGTAAATGACAAAAGCCACCAACATTTGTCTTAGAAACCTCTAAAAATGAGTAGTCTTTTAAAAGAGTAAGTTTTATTGGAAATGGCCATTTCTATCTGCTCTGGCTTTGTACTCGTCAAGCCGTGGTTTCGTGTCTGTCTGTATGTGTGAGGAGCTCTCCAAATAGTGTTAGTCTGCTTAGTTTTGTTTTCTTCAAGGTTTGAATACTTCACAGCAATGACAGAAAACAGGCTTGTCCGGCGCGCGGCACTCCTCATCAGGCACTCTCGACCGTGGTGGCTGGGCAGGACGATGGGAGCAGAGATCCACGGCTGCTCTGTTGCACCGCGTGTGAAACGACTTGGAGATGCAGGAGCGGCCCAGCGACACTGGCCCCTGACTTGGGACACTTTGGAACACAAGAAGGGGCAATTGTCCAGAGATGAAGTCCTGCAACAGAGAGAACGTTTGGATTACGACTGATAAACCCCCATCTCTACACGGTTCAAATCCACCAAGTAATAAGCACTGCTGTGTACCGGGAGGACTGCGAGCCAGGCAAGGCCTGCCTCTCTGTCTTAGGTGCTGTGATTACAATATGAAAACGTATTCATTATCCAGTTGAACCAGAATCAACAATGATTACAAACATCTGTATGCAGAAAATTAAATTCAGAAATCTATTCCTTATGTTTTTATACTAGAGTAAATATGAAAAACATATTTCTCTGAGATGTATCCAAAGCTCTTCCTAGTATCTTTACCCTAAAACTCCCGCTGCTCCCAACACAGCCCCCGGTCATTTTCTTCCGTCTGTAGGAATTCCACTGTAACCATCCTCTGGCACACTCTCCTAGCCCCTTCAATGGGAGAAGATTTACAGATGAATATAAAAGGGGACTAGAGTAAGCAAAGCCAAGGTGGGATTTGGGGAAGCCCACGATTTGATCAGGAGTAGCCTAGATAAGGCCGGAATGGTGAACTATGGTCCAATTGTGAGAAATCCCTACATGTCTGGCTGGAGATCTGGACTTTATGCCTCTGGAAATTGGAGGCAGGAGGCTTTGAGCTGGGGAGCGACCCATTTAGAGACATATATTAGACAGATTACACCAACAATAGTATTTAGGGTTAATTGTCTAGGACAGATACTGTAAGATTGAGAGTGGTTATAAAAAAATGAAAATACATTAACACTTGTAAGATGCTGTGAGAACTTGACTTTGGGCAGTGGAAATGGATCAGAGAACAGGATTAAAAGAATATCTTATGCTGAAGGCAGCCAACTTTCTCACTCAATCTCACAAACCTCAGCAAGTTCACCGCCATAAAATCCTCGGTATCTCTTTGCCTTAGTCCCATAAACTTACAACATTCCCTCACCGATAAGATAGAGGAAGAGGAAACAACAAAAAAGATATGTATTATCATAATAGTTTAGTGGTCATCAGATAAAGACAATAAAATTTACTTAAGAAGACTATTTGATGCTCAAAACATCCTCTCTTCCAGGGAACCTCCCTACCCTGCCCCAGCGCTGTGGACAGGAAGAATGGAGCAGCCCATTAATGAACTAACATTTCACATGGCCCTTATCACAAGATCTGGATAAAATCAGCACTGGATTTATTCAAAGTTAGGTGGCCACTGTGACTCATTTAAAATGATCCTTGCCGGAGCCTGTGAGTAGGCGTGTAGGTGGCTGTAGGATGGGCAGCAGCAGCAGAAGTAGCAAGCTAGGGCCACACAGTTCTGGAAAGATTCCTACCAAAATACTTAAGGTATTAAATTAATGAGAGAAATTAGACATTAAAAAAAGTTAGAAAGAGGCCTGGCATGGTGCCTCACACCTGTAATCCTGGCACTTTGGGAGACTCAGGTGGGAGGATTGCTTGAGGTCAGGAGTTCGAGACCAGCCTGAGCAAGAGTGAGACTCTGTCTCTACAAAAAATAGAAAAATTAGCTGGGTTTGGTGGTGCATGCCTGTAGTGCCAGCTACTCAGTAGGCGGAGACAGGAGGATTGCTTGAGCCCAGGAGTTTGAGGTTACAGTGAGCTGTGATGATGCCATTGCACTCTAATCTGAGCAACAGAATGAGAACCTGTCTCCAAAAAAAAAAAGAAAGAAAGAAAAATAGTGCAAGAATATCATACCCTTTATGATTAAGGAAATACCATGAGTGGTATTTACTTTCTGCAATGACATCATATTGTACTGTAGAATAGAAATGAAGTTTAAATAACTCTAAAGGTCATATGGTCTAACTTTTCACGTATGCGGAGATGAGGTGGTTAGCTGGCATTGGCCACAGCATCTCAATGAGCAGCGATTTTCTGTTCCCAGGGCGAAATGTTTCATTTGGAGCATCCTAATTCTGGTGGTTCCTTATGCTTCATTCCTTTCACCTCCACTTGTTCATAATTCTGTTTCTAGGAGACAACTATGTCTATTCTGTCTTCCCTATGACAACAATTCCAAGCATTTCAAAATTTTGTGTGTTTCTCCCATTGTACTTAAGATAAAATCCAAACTTCAGATTGCCAAAGGCCTCTTAAAATTTGGTACTTAGACTAAAACACAATATCCCAGAAGTCATCTGATAAATACAAAGAATGGACATATTAACTCACCATGTTCTGGGAATTCATATTTCTCTTAAGACAGTCTAGGATGCTTTAAAAGATATTTTCATGATTCCAAGTTAGAGATTCTTATAAAATTTAATGTTAACTGACATTTATATGCTGACAATGAGATTTTAGTGGGAGGGATGAGAAGTGGTGCTAATAAGCTTGAATGTAACCATAGAATTAAGATAGTAGCAAAGGCAGAAACTCAAAAATAAAGCAAGTTTCGAGGCAATGATTGAAGTCAATTTAAAGCAAATAGCTTTTGAACCTTTTTTCACTGATTTACAGTAAGAAATACATTGTATATTGAGAATGAGTACAATTATATATGCATGAAATGCCTTCTGTATTTTCTATTCCTTTTCTTCTCTTTTATCATACCCTATCCAGTGTGGCACACACAGCTTGAAAAACATGGCTCTAGGCATGTTATGGGAACCATGATAGTATGTAAGCTTGTCTGAAGGATTAAGACATAACTAATCTTTGTCTTCCTCTACAGTGGTTATCTATTGTTTATGTCAGCTCAACATTCATTCACCCACTTTCTGGTAATGACGGCACACTTTTCCTTTTGGAAATTTTCCCTTTCTTTGTTAGCCAGTCCACAGGGTTCAGGTAAATTTCCTGCCCTCCTCTCCTGTCCCCCCACCACTCCCGAATTCTCCAAGCTCTGGGGGAGGCAGAGAAGCCATCTCTGACCACAAGGACTGTCTCAGTAGTGGGCACATAACCAAAGCAAGGCCAGTGAACTCTTTTGCCACAAACAAGTTCTTGTTTTGCTAGGCTGGAAGCTGGTGGCAATCAAGTCATTCCCAGGTGGGAAGTGGATAAGAGAAAAGGTGATGGAATCCTTAGGATGGAAACTGTGACCTCAGATCCAGACTCCTTTTCCTATGCACCAACAAATTTTCCTTTTGAAATTCTAGTGTAAGAAAAACTATTCTTCAGATGATCTTCAGTATGTGAAATAACTTGAATTTTATTAAAAATTTACATTTTCAGACTTCAGTATTCTAAATTTATAAACAGGAAAAATAAACAGAAATCACTACGTACTCACTTGTAAATGATACCCAAGTATCTAAAATTATTTTTATATGAGAAAATTAAGTTTGTTGGATATTTAAATGTCATTATCAAGTCTCTTCATCTTTTTTTGAATGTCCACATAGTTCTAGTTTTGCTGTTCTGATAATCTCAACTCCATTTATGAAGAAAAATACATTTGAAAAAAGTACATATTATTTACATTAGGACTTTCACTAAAAATACAATTAAGGAAATCAAGTTGTCCAATTATGTTTCTCAACCAGTATACAGAAATATCATATAACATTATAGATTTATTTAAAACTATAAAAGAAACATTTTAAAGTAAAATAAGTTTTTAACATTTTTTTCAGTTCTATTCAGTATTTGATTTCAAATGTCTATATAATTTATTGATTTAAAAAAATTAATTCAAAGCACAAAGTATATTGAAGGCTGCAGTCCAACAAATTATCCATAAATGAAAAGTATAAGTTACAGCTTACATTACAGTGGGAAAATATATAAGAAAAGTGAGACTGAACATATCTATACCATTCACTGATTGGCCACTGCCAAGTTTGTGACTAATTATAATTTATCAGATGTTCATTGACATTCATTTCTTGGTGTTTGTCAAATACATTTTGTGAAACTCTAGACTACAGTTATTCATATTCAAATTAGTCCTTAGAAGTGAAGGCAATAGTTCTTTATGGCAGAATTAAAACAGAGTGAGGTTCATAACACTCCAGTATTTCTAGGAAATCCTTATCAACCTCACATGGACGGATTTTGCTCCAAGCTGGGAGGTCAGGATTTAACAGAGTGAGTCACTTAATACAGTATTCCCTTGAGGAAATGATTGATTTGGAAATCTTGTGCTTTCATTGTTATTAGCATTAATTACTCCTTGCAGCGTGTTACCTAAAGCAGGTGCTCTTAACGAGCCTATCTTAGAATACCTAACAGCAAAAGGGCAAAACATTACAGCTCTTTTTACCTGTTTTGTTATGAATTTCAGCATATTTACAAAAATATTTACAGTTTCAGCTGTGGCAAAATTGGTTTCATCTCCTCAGTAGCTATACATGGAAGACTAAGTAACCTACAGGGAGATTAGAGTCAAAGAGTTTTATTGAAGGGTGGGCACTTTTGAAATTGGTACAAATCAACAAAGTAGTAATCTGAAAAAAAATTACATTTGCACATTTCTTCTAAATGAGTGTATCTTAAATATAAAAATTTTGAAGCACTAACTATCCTTTATTGCTATAAATATTACAAGTTTAATTCCTGAGGTTTTTGAAGTCAATTAAAGTTCTTGAAGAAAGCAAAGAGGAAAGAAATGTTTTAGATGGGAGGCTGAACTGTGCATCAACAGTCTCAACCAAGTACTTTCTGTCATTTTTCTGTACATCGGATTTTCACTTGGGATATATTCACACCGTAATTTAGTTATCTACTGGCCTCCAAATGTGTCACTTAAAGAGCTGAAATGTTCAACTGAATGATGGTATAAAAGTAACAATTATTATCACTAAACGTCTGACATTGTTAAGTAGCTTCCCTCTTTTAAAGTGCAAAAATGTAAAGTGAGTTTTTTACATCTGGTTGATTTAAATAACAATTCAAGTATCTCCTTTGAAATGATGTTCTGGAAAACATCAATGTTTATGAACCACAGATTTAAATACATTTTCTGAAAGGCAGAATATTCTTTGAATATCCTTTGTTTTGATTATTTTTTAAACTGTAGAGATCACAACCTAGCTTTGGCCCACACAATATTTTTGATAGTTCATAATGTTTATCCAAATACTTAACTAAAAATTTAGAAAATCAACATCAAATGCATTAAGGAAAGCTTCAAACTGTAATATTTCATTTAAAAGGCTATGTTCAAATGAAGAGATGGTCTGTGTCACTTGTGCTTATTTTCATATATAGGCTGATCATTGAGTGTTTGCAAGATGTGTAGTTGTATCATAGTCTTGAAAATGAATTCCCTTAGAAGTTGTGATCTTCATAACAGCGCCATTTAAAGCATCATCTTCAATGAGTGTTATTAATCCACTGGCAATCATTGATGGGCTAAAAATAAAGGAAATATTAGCATTTTGAAACAAAAGAATGAGGCATATTATCACTTCATCTTAAATTATTTTCTAAAGAATCTACTACCTGGTATATGAAATAGGGAAATATATGTCATTAAGCTATTGCTCCCTCCAATTTTTATTCAATTAGAAGTTAACTAAATTATATGATAAATTTAGTGGTAGATTTTCATGTCTAACCTGTCATTTTGGCAGAAAGGATTTATATTCATTATTTATATTGAGAAAGTGATCATTTTCTCACCTTTTCAGCAGATCTTAGATTGACCAGATAGAAATGTTACCAGAGTGGAAATATGATGAATTATAGCTAGCATTTATTGAACATCTTATTTTTTTACCAGTTGCTGTTTTAAGTACCTTACATGTACCATTTTATTTAAGTCTTTCAGAAGTCCCTAAGTTTGTTTTGATATTCTGTACTGCAAAACCCCCAACTACCCTAAGTCAGACTTAATTCATTGTGTGTGGCTGGGCGTGGTGGCTCACGCCTGTAATCCTAGCACTCTGGGGAGGCTGAGACTGGCGGATTGTTTGAGCTCAGTTGTTCAAGACCGGCCTGAGCAAGAGCGAGACCCCATCTCTACTAAAAATAGAAAGAAATTAGCCAAACAACTAAAAATAGAAAAAAAATTAGCCGGGCATGGTGGCACGTGCCTGTAGTCCCAGCCACCCGGGAGGCTGAAGCAGTAGGATTGCTTGAGCCCAGGAGTTAGAGGTTGCTGTGAGCTAGGCTGACGCCATGGCACTCTAGCCCAGGCAACAGAGTGAGACTCTGTCTCCAAAAAAAAAATTCATTCTGTGTGTGTGTGTTGAGGGGGTGGTTGATCAGTTGTGTCTTATGAAAACGGTTGAAGTTATGGATCCATACAATATTTCACAAAGGGCATATTTGAATATTACTTAGAATTTAGGCAGATAAGATATCATTGCCTTCAAAAGTGACTATCACCTTTTAAAAAAATATGATTATGGCTGAAGGTATTAATGAGGCATTGTCTGTATTTCACAGCTAAATTCATAACATATAAACACATTCTATTCAGAAACTCAGAAAAAAAATACTTTCTTCCAGAGAGTTCACCAAACCAAAACTTTGAAGCTTGTATTACTTTCTCACATTTAAAAGCTTATTTTTTCACTCTTTATTGCTTGTCTAAATAGTACCTTGATCCATTATATAAGGGAAAATATGGTTTTACTTACTCCAAAATTCCATAGTATTTCATCATAGCCTTGATAGGACCCGTATATTCTATATATTGTCCCATGTTTTCTTCTTTTTCAATGGATTCAAGGATGGGCGTGTTAACAAAGCCGGGACAAATGGCATTCATTCTCACACCACTGTTCATAAGATTAGCAGCCATCTGCCAATGAAAAGCAGAAGGTTGGAGGTTTTAGCAGTTTTGTAAACATTTAACATAGGACAAACTGATAATTAAAGCTATTTAAACAACTGTGATGTAAAAAATACTAGTGAGGAATTCTCCCAACTGTGTAACAATGACTGGTAAGCAGAAAGATAATAAAAGAACACATACCTAGAGAGACTTTCAGGAATTAATACATTAATATATCTCATCTAATTAATTTTTAAAAAAATATTACTGGACAACTCCTGGAAATACTTAATTACCTAAGCTGCTCTTATCTACTGAACTCTGCAGGAACCTGAAGCCAAGCAGCCGAGGCTTAGAATTGATAGCCTAAATTTCCTTTCAAAGATTGTGCTTGTAAAACAGGATATTTGCTTAAAAAATACTTTCAGTGAAAATTTTTAGGACTTTGATAGATTCTAAAGAATTCTTCATTCTTCATCTGCACTATCTGGAAAACCATTGAAGTATTTTTAGACTAACATTCTTTGGCTTAATTTTCAACCTATTGATTTTCTTTGAACTATTTATAAAAAAAATACAGTAAATCCTCATTATTCATGGATTACATGTTTGCAAATCTGCTTACTTGCTAAAATTTATTTGTAACCCCAGAAACCAATACTCGTGGAGCTTTTGCGGTCATTTGTGGACACAGGCAGAGCAGCGAGAGATCTGGTGCTGAGGTTAACAAGACTACACTCTGCCTTGCCATGTTTTTCTAATTTTTGTGCTTTTTGTTGGAGATTTTGCTGTTCAAAGTGGCCCCCAAACATAGTGCAGAAGTGCTGTGTAGTGTTTCTAAGCGTAAGAAAGCTGTGATGTGCCTTACAGAAAAAACGTGTTAGATAAACTTCATTCAGGCCCGAGTTATAAGTGCTTTAGCCATGAGTTCAATCTTCATACAATATGTAATAAATAAGGTATCTTTAAATAGAAATACTTATAAAACAAGATTATGTATTGATCGGTCAATCAAAATGCTGTAACCAGAGGCATTCAGGAACTTAACCCCGTATTTCCCCTAAAAGCCATAGTTCAGTAGTCACCAGTTCAGTGTTTGCAAGTGTCTACATAGAATGCAACTACTGTGAATAATGAGAATTGACTGTAGAAGTTTCCAGTCTTATAATTTTAAATACAAAATTTCTGGTCTTTAAGATTGACTTTTCTTTGTAATATATTTATGTGTTTATAAAAAGTTGACTTGAAGATTAAGTCTTTGCAAATAATAATTTCCAATCAATTTAAATTGAGTGTGAGAACGCCTTATCTTCATTTTTTTATTGAACATTGAACATTTACAAATTGTTTTTTCTGTCCCCTAGTGTTTCTTCTTTTAAAATTTTCCTCTTCATCTCTCTGGCCCCTCTCTTGTCCCACCTAGATGAACCACTCAGATACCCCCCAGCTGTTCCTTCCTCTTCTCTGTTTGTTCTTTGTAATGCATTTTCCAAATAGCAGGCAGCATGGACTTCTTAAGACGGAAATCTGATCTTATCCCGCCTGTGTGCAAAAGACCCTTCGATGGGTACATTCAGAATAAAATCCAAGCTCAGAACCTTGCCCATGAGCCCCTTTTGGTTTGCCTCCTGCTGGTATCTCCAGTCACACCTCAGCCTACTCTCCTTGCTTGCCAGGCTCCAGCCAAGCTGCTTGGTTATTACAGTACAAAAAGGCAAGCATATAAAAAGGCAAACCTTCTCATCTCATGCTGTCGATGTGTGTGGTCAGTTAGTTCTAAAGTATTTTTTAAGCTCTGTACACCTTGCGCCCTAGGCCTCCATGGGAGATGCTGTACTTGCTCACTCCAGCAAGGAAATGCCTGCCCCGCCCCCTTCCAGCTCCATGCTCTCACTCATTTCCATCCTACTGAAACCGCCCTTCAGTGATGGGCTGCGAGGCGAGAACTGTGGGACGGGCCTAGCTACAAATAATGATAACAGTTAGTAACTGTCCCCCTGTAATTGCCACTCCGGAGCCACGCAGCTGGTGGTCATACAGATTCTTAACTTCTCCCCATAGCTGGTGTCCATAAAGATTCTTAACTTTCTCCAGAGATAACATCACCTTTTCGAAACCTAAAGGTAGTTTTTAAGATATCTTCCAGGCCCCGCATTCCAGTGGATCGATTGGTGCACCCAGACCAGCGGCCCATATCAAGTAACTGATGCAACTGGAATCGTGACCCCAGGGACTAGAGCAACATAAGAAGATGATTTCTACATCCCTGTAATTTTCCCCCAATTAACAAACCTAATTGCCTAATCCCTTGCCTACCAAACTATCCTTAGAAACCCTGTCTCCCGAATTCTCAGAGAGGCAGATTTGAGAAATTTCTCCTGTCTCCCTGCTTAGCGCCATGCGGAATAAAGACTTTCACTGCCATAAAACCTGCTGACTCGGCATATTGGCTTCTTGGGCAGCCAATGAACCTGGTTGGGTGGCAACAGTATCTCCAGTGACAAGTAATGTCTAGAACCTATCATATGTTCTATCTAAGAAAGCCTGAAGTTAATAACGTTGAAATTTGGAGTCAATTTTAAAAATAAATAGTATCTCTCCATTATTTATCCTTAGTATATTTTTCAATAACATATCCGTATTTAGAATTTACTTCATTTTAAAATGATTCATTTTTTATTTGGTCCTTTATGTGATCTGAAAACTATTCTTTTATAATAAAGATTGAAGTATAATATTATTTTTCTATCTCTTATCCAGATATATTGAATTCTCAGTTTATTCCCCTCTGCTTTAAAGAATTTGTGTTTCATATAGGTACACAAAGAGAAAAGAGAGAGATTATGGTTGTTGTAGCCTCACCGCTGCTGAGCGTGTGAATCCAATTATGCCATGCTTTGACGCACAGTAAACAGGCTGCTGTGCAACAGGCATGAGTCCTGAAACAAACAAATAAGAAATTTAAATAATTTGATTAAAAAATAAGCAGATTCTATCCAATAATGACTATGCAAATGAATATTTTTGCGGCTATTTCAATTTAAGATTAATCTGTATAATACACTAAAATAAAAGCAGTAACTTTCTAAAACTCAATAGCCTTAGCATAGTTTATTCCCTCCATGACCTATACTGTCCAGCATTTATAGTGGGTAAGTTACACCTAGGAACATAACCAAGAGTGATATGTAAGTTTTTGTGCCTCTCTGGCTTTCTGGAAAGTCAAGAAAAATCAACGTTATCTAAAATACAAAGATAATCATCTTTAAAGCTAGTAAATTACCACCTAATTTTCAGTTTTAAGTCTGAATTTTAAAAAGTATATATTCTACATTTTTAAGGCTTCCAAATGACTGAAAAAATATGAATTGCATAAAAGGTCTTGGAGATTATTAGTCTTTACAATAAATTTGTAAGCAGTTTCCTGTCAGCAACCTGTCTTGAATGATGTCTCTAAGAGTTTAAGAAAATTAAAAGTTAACTTCTTTTGATTGTAATCTTCAGTAGCTACCTAGAGCTTCTTGCCCTATGACTTAGGAAGATGGAAATAAAAATTTATGGGCCTATTTTATTTCCTTTCATAAGTATGTAGTCAACAATGAAATTTAATCAGTTATAGACTATTTCAATTTTTAATTTTCCACATATATACAATAGTAACTGATTAACTTCATGGTCTGGAAAAAAAAAAACAGTATTATAGCTTATATATATAGCATCATTTTCCCCCTAACTCCTGCCTAGATGAACCCTCCCAAAAAGAAAAAAAACAGCAAGAAAAACCTATTTTACTGTAGTAAATATTATCTATCTTATTTCCTGTAATTGTTAATTCTCTAATCAACAGTCAAATTTAACTAGTCATTTTTATATTCAATTTTAACTAATTTCTTGGATTAACTTGTTTCAGTGCTTTTTAAATTTGTGATTTCTCTGAGATAAGAAACAGTGATCCCTGATAATTATAATGCTATATTTAATATCAAATGTCATGCTAATAATACTAAATTATTCTGCTGAGATGTATCATCTCCACCCAGCTAACTATTTCCAGAACACCACCAATCAGTTGAGGGTGTTGTGCCAATGTTCAGCAATAAATGCAGACCTCAACCACTCCCTGGGTGCCTGCCAGGTCTCGTTTATAAAGTATGTTTGCTCAAGAGCAGTTTAAATCCCTGAGGATGGTAGATCACAGGTAGTACATCTACCCAGTGATCTCAAAGTACTATAACATGTTGGCTCTCTTGTTGTTGTGGCTGTTTTGGGGTTAGGTAAAATGTGTAAGTTAATTAATTTCGTCAGTGTCAGTCAACAAGAATTTGTTTCCACAAGGTTCACAGGTATATTAGCAGTATGAAATAAAGGGAATAAATAGGTGTAGCCAGGCATTGTTGCTTTTTGTTCTTTTTAGTCCCTGCTTTATCCATTCCTTAAATGTTTATGAGACAAAGGCAGTGTTGTAGGATCATGTTCACCTACTGCAGGAAATGCAGTGTGAACCTTAGTCAGAGATAAGCTAGTTGACACAGCCACAAAAAGTACAAAGACATTGTTCATAAATGTTTTCAAAGAGGAATTTGGAATGCATTTTATTACATATGTAGAGGTGACGAACTTCTGAACCCAAGCTATAATAGCTCAAGGTGTGTCACAGAGGTGAAATAAATCAAATCCTGTTTTGTTGGTCTGGTAAGAAGCAAGCATAAAATATATGTTTTCTGTTAAAGGTTGAATTGTAATGCAAACAGAATGTGAAAGAACTTATTTGCATTTTTAAAATGGCACTTGGTTTTATGAATCTAACATTCTAATGACATTTTCACTGCTATCCTGTGAAAGGTTCACTCTCGCATTGCTTTCACTTTCTAATATTAGATCGAAGTCTACGTAAATCAATTTCAGACATTCAGAGACCAAGTTTACTTTTTTCTTGTTTTTTTTACAGCTTTACTGAGGTATAAGGGACACACAATAAAACTGCATATATTTAAAGTATACAATGTGGTAAGTTTTGACATATGTATACACCTATAAAACCATGACCACAGTCAAGATAATGAACATGTCAATCATCCTAAAAATTCCCTTGTGCCCCTTGGGAATCCCTTGGTTCTGCCCTTCTCCTCACCCCCAGCAACCACTGATCTGCTTTGTGTCACTACAGTTTGCATTTTCTAGAATTTTACATAAACGTCATCATATATTATAAATTATTTTTTTTGTCTGATTTTTTTCACTCAGGATAATTGATTTGAGATTCATCCATGTTATAGCTCATTCCCTCCCCCCCCCTTTTTTTATGCTGAACAGTATTCCACTGTAAGGAATGAACTGCATATACTATACATTCCCCTATTTAATAGACTATGCGGCTGTTTCCAGTTTTGGTGTACTAAAAATTAAGAGAATGATATTTTTCAATTACTGCATTCAGTCAAGTTGTAGTTAATTTAGTTAAACAGAAACTTTTTCTTTATCTTAATAATACAGATGGATTTTAAGTGTTGCTTCTTATGTTTTGAACAGGCAGAGTGGGTTAGTGATTTGCAGTGCTTTCTCCCCAACTTGCCAATGGACTCCCAATGTAGAAATTGACTACAAGTTTGCTGCTTTGAAAATGGAGGCTAAATGGAGGGAGAAAAGCTATTTCGTTTTGGCTTTTTTTTCTTTTTGACAATGATTTTAGTTGGGGATGGATATTTTTCAGAAATCCAACATTTTCTATTGGATCTCAAGATCCATTTTTCCTTTGCAAATACAGCATTATTGCTATTGCGGTTTTAGCCTCAGTGTTGGTTAACCATACTTCTACTTGCTACAGACTCACAACACCAACATATAATGTTGTTTCTATGTGTTTCAAATAAAAATTGTGTTCTGAGGCTGGTAATCAGAGTCAACACATAGGATAGGGCTGGGCGTGCACAGCATGACTCTGGAGATACCATTCGTGTGGTAGTTGTCACAGATTGTGCCCTCCAAGGTTTCTACAGTCTACTACCTACACGCTATACATGACAGCCATCTCTGGTACAGGAGACAACTGAGCAAAGTGACTGAGAAGAAGGAACCAGCAGATGTAGAAAGAGAACAAGGCAAGTGTTGTGTCATAAAAATTAATGATGAAGTATTTTAAAGTGGTCACTGGTATGAAGTGCAGAATCAAATGATAATCACTGTTTGAGATATGAACGAGTCTCAGTATCACCTGTGTAAAAATAACACCTCTTTTGGCTTCACTCCTTTCTCCAGCTACCACCTCATTTTTCTTAAAGATAAAAAGTCCAAAAATGAGTCATTATATCCATTGTCTCTACTTTCCTTACCTCCCATATGTTCCAGAACTCATTCTGATTAGTCTTTCCCCTGACCACTCCAGTCAGACATCTCATGGCGCTTGCCAGGGAGCAGCATCTTGCTAAGGCTAAATCCCCGTTCTTCATCTGGCTTCGTCCTTTCCTCAGCAGCAACTGACACAGTCAGTCATGCTCTCCCAGAAACACTTCCTTCTATAGGCTGCGCTCCTTCTACCTCACGCACGCTGGCAGCTGCTTCTCCGTGGCCTCTGCTGGATCCTCCTTCTCGACCCGACCCGTAAACCTGCTGGAAAACTCCAGAGCTGTCCCTGGCCCTCTTTGTTTTCCTATGTACACTTTTCCCTAGGTAATTTTATCCACTCCCATGGGTGAAAATTCATTCTCTCAATTTCTCCCTCTTTGTGTCACACACATAGATACACACACACACATACACATACACACACACACATATACATACATACACACGCGCACACACACACACACACACACACACACATACACATATGCACTCTCTCTCTTTCTTCTCAAATTTAAACTCTGGATCTCCAGCAAGGACCTGTCCCCTGCCTTGAACTCTAGAGAGGGCGCTTTGGGCTATTTTTTGTCATATTTCCTAATAGTTTTTTTTTCTTTTCTTTTTTTTTTTTTTGAGACAGAGTCTCACTCTGTTGCCCAGGTTAGAGTGCTATGGCGTCAGCCCAGCTCACAGCAACCTCAAACTCCTGGGCTCAAGCAATCCTTCTGCCTCAGCCTCCCTAGTAGCTGGGACTACAGGCATGCACCACCATGCCTGGCTAATTTCTTTCTATTTTTAGTAGAGACGGGGTCTCGCTCTTGCTCAGGCTGGTCTCGAACTCCTGACGTTGAGCTATCCTCCCGCCTCGGCCTCCCAGAGTGCTAGGATTACAGGCGAGTTTTTTTTTTCCCTTAAAATACAGTATGTGCTAATTCCAAAGATTTTATAGGATTGAATTCATTTCAGAAATGTACCATTAGTACCATTAGTACAATTAGTACCATTAAATGTAAAGTATAATGAAAACACCTTTTAAATATAGTAAATTGAAATGTGTATAACCAGTGGGAAGACCATCATTTTACTAAAAAGTTACTCCTCATACTATTTAACCACATAAAAATGTCCTTATATTAAGAGAATAGGAAGACATGCCAAAGACTGAGAAGAAAATACTTGCAAAAGAAATATCCAGTAAAGGACTATAATCCAAAATATACAAAAACCTTAAAACCCAACAAAAACTAAATAATCAACTCAATTAAAAAATGGGCAACATCCACCTTAGCAAAGAAGATACATGTATGGTACATAAGCATATGAAAATATGTTCAACATTATATGTCATTAGAGAATTGCAAATTAAGACAACAATGAGATTCCACTATACAACAATTAGAATGACAAAAATCTAAGCACTGAAGATACCGAATGCTGGAGAAGATGTAGAGCAACAGGAACTCTCATTCCTTGCTGGTGGGAGTGCAAAATGGTACAGCCACTTTGGAAGACAAGTTGGCAGTTTCTTAAAAAAGTAAATATACTCTTATGATACAACCCAGCATTCGGTTCCTTGGCATTTACCCAAAGGAACTGAAAACTTATCTACGCAAAAACTTGCACCTGGATGTTCATAGCAGCTTTATTCATTGGAAGCAACCAAGATGTGCTTCAGTAGGCGAATGGATAAATGAACTGTGGTACATTCAGACAATGGAACATTATTCAGCATTTTAAAAATGTGAGCTATCAAACCATGAAAATACATGGGGGAAACATAAATGCATATTACCAAGTGAATGAGCCAATATGAAAAGGCCACATACTGTATGATTCTAACTTTATGGCGTTGAGGAAAAGGCAAAACTATGGAGACAGTAGAAAGATCAGTGATTGCCATGGGCTAGCAGGAGGGAAGGATAAATAGGTGAACACAGAAGACTTTTAGGGCAGTGAAACTATTCTGTATGATACTATGGTGGTGGATATATATCATTCTACATTTGCCCAAACACCACTAACAGTGAACCCTAATGCAAACCTTGGACTGTGGGTGACAATGATGTGCCAGTGTGGGCTCATCAGTTGTACCAAATGTGCCACTCTCGTGATGGTGCTGACGGTGAGGAGAGACTATTCATGTACAGGGCAATGATATACAGGAATTCTCTATACTTTCTGCTTCATTTTTCAGTGCACCTAAAACTGCTCTATAAAATGAAGTCTATTTAAAACAATGTTTTTTTAATCCCTTTAAACCAATTTACTGAGAAGGATTACAGCATAGGGGATTGGACTTCGGGTGTGAGGCTAGCTGAGCTCAAATCCTAAATCCTGCCCTGTGAGCTATGTCCCCTTTAGAGAGGAGCTGCTGTGTGCTGCAGTGTTTTCTTCTGCGAGCTAGGGTAGTAACAGCAGCTACTGTGTCTTAAATGAACTAGTGCATGTCAAATACTTAAAATGGTGCCTTGCATATAATAAACACTACTATCTGTTATTATTTTTATATAAATATAAGTTAAACATTTTCCCTTCAGATGAAACATATCAAATTATTATTTTATTGATTTATGTACCTGTTCATCCACATTATATTTTTTAACGAAAATGTATCCGTTGCACTGAAATGCCACAAATCTGGTACAGTGTCCTAACTTGGTTTGATTTCTGAAGCTTGGCAAACCCTGAACAAACCTTGGCAAACTCTGGACTGCTACTAATCCTAAATCAAAAGGATTTATAGAAGCGTATTCATGTAATAGCTATGTGCTTAGTGCCTTTTAAGTACAAAGTATAATTAAGTAATATTCTAAACACGCTCAGTTGAAATGTGTAAAACCAATGGGAGTCCGCCTGGTGTGGGGGAGGGTGGAGCTTCCCTGGTTGAGTAGCCACATCGCCTCATTCCAGTTCACAGGGACCAGTTGCTGGAATGAATATGAGTTTTTAAAAAAATCTTGCAGATTAATTACTTTAAGTACAAGGTTATTATTTTGTCACAATGTTAAGGGATTTAAGAACAACAACAATAAAACGAAGGATTGCAACCTTGAGAACAGTCTCTAAAGAAATGCTGTTTTGTTTGACATTGTGAGAAATGTCTTGTTTGTGCTTAAAAATGGACACCTTATATGAAAAAAGTGAAGAATAGTATTTTTCAATACTTATTGTAGGCCCACCATTGTGCAAGTTTACTTATAGAGATGCAAAATAGCTCCTTCCAAAATATGGCAAGTCTGATTAGTAGCGAGTTTATATCTGTCCTTACTATAAATTTAGGGAAAAAAAGATATCAGTAGGGGAGAAATTCTACCCACAAAACAAGGAAATATTTTCTAAAACCACTCAGGATAATAACACTTAACAACCACCAACTGATTACATAATTACATATATATTTACAAAACATTTAAAATACCTAAAAATTACATATGTCCTAATAGAATAAAGTCATTTAGAAAAATAAAATTTAAATTCCACTTCCACATTAGTTCTTCTATCCTTAATTATTCTTTTTACCCATATTTACAAGAGCCAGTTTTAATCTCTACATCATGTAGAAGGTAACAACTCAAAAAAGATCTTGTGCAAAAACGGAGATCTCCTTGGACATGGCAAGTGTACCGAATCCACAAACATATTTGCTTCTAGAAGGATAGAAACCATATAAAATGGACTATATGAAAATGCTAAAAAATTCAACTTTGGAAAATCAATGGTGAATCTAAGGACAGTGATCCTTGTAGGGTAACCTAGAACTCAACAGCTGCATTAAAATGCCAGAATCCAAATCTTTTCTTTCACATTTTCTTTACAACCAAAAAAGACATCGCCTACCCATCTGTCTCTTTCTGACCACCACTTCTCTAATATGAGGAAAAAAGGAGAACTAGTGAGAATCTATTTATCTATGTTTGTATATAAAGCTGACCAACGTTACTCGTGGACTTCTTCATGATGTGATGTTTCACATAAAGGAACACCTTATCTGATGCTGCTTTATCCCTCATTCTTGTGTTTGTCATTAAGTTATGCTTTAAAGTGTGACATGATATTAAAAAGTGAAATAAGCTTTCATAAAACCACTACATCTTATACAGTAAAAGTCTTTCCAGAAAGCTAACCCAACAGCACTTTCCAGTGATTAATTCTCAGAAAGTTGTTCCTAGTGTTCCACCAAATCATCCTTTCTAGAAGTTCAGTCACTGCCTGTGCTGTGGTCCGAGGAAACTGAGATGAGCTTTGTTGCCCACACGAAGAATATATGCATACTAGAGGCTAGCTTCTTAAAGTGTGGTCCAAGGACCAGCATTACCTGGGAGCAGAATTTCAGGACCCACTTACTGAATCAGATTCCACATCTGACAAAGTCCCCAGGCACATTAAAATTTAAGAAGCACTGTCCTAGAAGACTATTCATTTCCTACTAGCCCTCGCATTCCCATGCCAAGAAACCCTTAATCTTTTATCTATATCTAGTCCTCAAAAAGGCTCATTTATAAATATTTAACCTTCCTACTGATTACTTCTAATATGTGTCTTCCTGATTATTTTAAGCCAAAAGACAACGAAATGGGCACCCGTCTCCATGGACTGGCATAGAGAACTTCGCCAGGACTAAGTAGGAAGGGTGGCTCACATACTCATGACAGTGAGCATCTGAGCAATTAAGATCCAGGCAACATAGGAACAGTTCATGCATTTGATGACATAGGCTAAAATAGAACAAAATAAAATAGGTTTCATTATCATTGCTAATGCCCACATTTTTCAAGTAGCCTGTATGTGATTAGCTGTCTAACTATAAATTGGGGATAATTAAATCGACCTCTTTTGCAGGGACTTGTAAAAGTTAAATGGGGAGATCAGACAGCCAATAGTTTACCACAATGCCTGGAACTTGGCAGCTGCTAAATATGTGGTAGGCCCTTCCTTATCTCAAGAGCAGCTGTAGAGGGTGGTAACATGTGATTTTACTACTCTCGGCCTGGAGAAGAAAGAAGGTTTATCTCATTTGAAATTTCTGGATATTCTAGTGCATTCTTCAGGCTGTTGGAGTCCCAAGGCCTTGCAACTTAAATGTTATGCTTATGTTTAAATGGTCTATGCCACGGTAATTATTTGGTTCTGCCGTCTTGTCAAGAGACACTGATGTATCTCCTAAGGTAGAAAGTTGGCCCAGTTATTTTTATATCTCCATTTTATTTCTGCAAATGCTCAACGTATGTTTAACTTGAATTTGTTATTTAAAGTGGTAATTTTAGCGCTTCTACCTTAACAAACTACAAGCTAATTATATTATTTTATATAAAACTGACAGCACAAGTAGATATGTCATTAGGCTGTTATTCAAGACATGCTAAAAATATTCTATGATTTTCAAGTCTTTTCTTGAGACTCTAATGTTACGTTCTGAGTAAATAAGACTCTCATGGTATCTTTCACAAAATGCCACTGAGTGACTTGCTTCTGAGGCACAGAAAATCCTGAATGAACACTGAGACCTGGGAGCAGGATCAGTAGGCAGATTTCTTTTCCTGTGACAATTCCTTTTCCTTCCCCACAGCTGGAAGTAACTAAATATGTAAGAAGTGCATTTGTCTCTTAGGGGATGTCTTATGGGAGCACAGCTGTTTAATTATCTGCTTTAAACCAGACTTCATTCTTCCGTTGTTCATTTCCAACTTTTTTTTTTTAATAGTTAGGGAAGTGATGAAATGAGTGCATGTTTGTATATTATGTTTATAAACAAAAACTTGCATAGATGAGTCCATGTGTTTAAAAATGATCAGAACAACTTCTGGAGCTCCAGCCTGGAGCACACCCATCCCTCAGTACACGGGGGAATCATTCTCCACTTTACTCCTGTTTGTTAAACCTATTAATTGCATTTGATACTCTGTCTGCATCAGTGGTCACTATTCATTAACTTCTCTGCCCAAACCAGTGCGCCAACTTGAGCTTTCGCTGTGACAGAGAAGGACTCCACTTACTCCATGCAAGAGATCATGAAGATGGACCCTGGCTGAGTTGAATATTAGTATTTGAATATTACCCACAGCTATTCCTTCAACAGAGTGAGCGGTATGGGGAAAAATAGGGGGAAAAGTCTGTGAGGAAGGAAGGTTTGGAAAACACAGAGGAAGCAAACATCATACGTACTTCGATTTTGAGAAATCCTCAAAGATTTTTTAGGTCTTTCTCTACATGCTATGACTCAGGGCATATAATTTTTGACTGAGGGGTCCTCTTTTACCTTCTACCATTATTACGATAGCCTGAATTTTTTCTCAAATCAATTTTATGGGAAGAATGGAAGCTCTTGGTCAGTGGTTAAAACAGGAGGCAATTCATTTTAAGACTTTTTGTGAGACGAAGGCATATTAATGAGAGCCCTGAGTGGGAGGGGAGGTAGCAGGGGCCGTCCACGTTGGCCAGTGGCAATGAAGAAGCAGTATAAACACACCAGGTGCCAGGCTGGCATTACGCAGCCAGGGTGCCGAGAACAACCTCTGGAAAGGGAGAAGGTGACAAACCAAGCAGGGTGGACAAAGACACACTTAAGCTCCTTAACCACTATAAATGGGGCTGCCTTGTACATTAGGAGGAAAATCAGAGGGAGAAGCAGCTTTGGAATGCTGCGATAGTCATTACACTGTAACGGTGCCAGAAAAGTAATTTAAAACCAAAACAGTCTTATCACTGAATTGATACCAATTCATTATTTTATCTGCATGAAGAGAGGACAACCCACACATGGTTCCAAACTCTGTATCTGACATAGGTAAGAAGAGAATTAATACCCAGGGGCGAGTAGCATCACAAAGCAAGCTCTGAGTCAAGAAAGTGAAGTGGACGTTGAATTACAAGCCTTAAATTGCTCTTCTCAATGGCCTGTTTCGATCTGTGACTCTGTGGCTCCCCAGGTATTTTCAGGACTTCACGATAAGGGTCGAATGGGGGCAAAAGCTCAAGATTTCACTGAAGATTTAGTAATGTAGCCTTGAGATTAAAGGCCATGAGGCCTGAAGAGAATATCAAATTGCAATGTTTATTCAAGTCATAGCAGTTCAGATTCTTTTACTTTCCTTCTAGGCTGAAGTAAACACGGATAGAGAGGGAAATTTACAGATAAACTCATAGATAGAAAAGGTAGATAAATCTAGTGGTCAAACTTAAGGAGACTTGTACCCGGCGATTTGCGTGTGAATGCCAGCTCTGCTGCTCACTGGGTGTGTAAAAGCTCGGGCAAATGCTTCCACTCTCCTGCCTTAGTTTCCTCTTCTTCAAAATGGATATTTCAGAATCGACCTGACACAGTTGTTGTCAGGATTAAATGAGATAATGCATACAATCTGTTTAAAATTGTATCAGGCAAACAGTAAGTGCTCAATACATCCTGTTATTATGTATTTAAATATTTTAAATGGATAAAATGCAGTAGCGCTACATTGCATTTCTTTAATTGTTCTCTTTGGGGCAAGTAAGGTCCCCTACCTTATGGTACAGAATCTCTCCCAGAGCCCTAAATTGATCCAACCCTGAGGCTGTCCAGCCTTCCAAAGCCTGAAATCAGCATCCCCAGGGATACGAGGGCCAAGGGCTCCCTGAGTAGCGTTTGCGGTTCTCCAGCGGTTTGTTGGCCCGCTTAGCTCTAGAGAGAATCCACAGAATTACCTCATGATCTCAGCCCAGGTTTCTTTTTTTTTTGTATTTAAACTTTTAAGTAAATATTCAGTGTTTCTTGTTAATTCCCCATCCATTTGTGTATTTTTTTCTTATGATTTTATTATATTTAACTTTGCCAATTGCCTTTTGGGTTTCAGCCTCTCAGAACCTGAAATTTGGCCTTCTTTGGAGCACACGTCTCTTTCAAGCACAGCCCATGCTCTCATGTTTCATTGTATCCTTAGAATTGAAGTGTTCTGATTTATAGGTAGATGTCATATTAGGGAAAACAACCAGATTACCCTGAAGAATTTATAGAATTAGGTTTGTAATAGCTTTAGGGATGCCATTTTGACTTTAAGCAACCTGGAAAATGAGATGCTAGTCTATTTTTGAAAACTTCTAAGGAAGATTTCTAAATCTCCACCGGGAGCAGCTTTATAGTGGTTTAAGAACAAAGTGATAATAATTCCTAGAGGAATAAGGAAAATGCTGAGAATCAAACCACTGGTTCAGTCACAGATACCTCCAAACCTGACTCCCCAAATATGGAGCTAGGAGGTAGAAAGGGTAAGGGGTGAATTCCTATTCTGAAATCGCCACACTAACAGAAACCAACCAGGTAATTTAAGAAATCTCACTATTTTTAGACATGGACAGTTAAGACTTGCTGTCAATATTGATCAGACAGCTTCTTATTAAGTTTCGTAATTTCACTAGAACTATTCAAGAACCATTGATGGTTTCTTCCTAGAGTTTTAAGAAGTAAAGTCACTTGACTAAGTTGCTCTAAAAATATCTTTCAGAGATTTATAGCTACTTTTTGAGGAATGAGATATCAGCTGATATGAAATCAAACCATGCTGAATAAAATATAGTTTAGGATTGCAAGGTGTGACAAAGATGATTAGCTATCCACTGAAATCCATTCTTCCCTTAGGCACAAAGCTAGACTAAATTCCCAGACTTTCTTGTAGTTAGGTGAACCAGCAGATCAAGTTCTCTACTGGATTGTAAACAGAAGTGAGGTCTGCCATTGGGAGTTTTAAACGAGCAGTCAGGCCTCCGCCATGTTCTTTTTCTCTTTCTTCTAGAGAGAAAAGAGTCCACCAGTTCCACAGTAACCTTGGGAACTCCATGTTGAAGGTGGCAGACCTTCTGCCAGCCAGGCTTTCCAAATGACTGCACATAGAAGAAGGGTCTGCAACAAGGACCCTGCCCTGGGTTGGTAACATGAGTGAGGAATAAGCTTATGCTACATGTAAGCCATGACATGTTTGGGCTTATTGATTAGTTTAGAATATCCCAACTACTATATATGCCATGTTTTAAAATTACACACTCTTACTAAATCATATGGGAGCAGAGATATCTTCACTTCATTTTAGTACTTTTTACTTTGTCAAAGGTGCTTTCACATGCGTGATTGCCTATGAGTTTCATAACAACCTCTAAAAAAATGGTAACTTTGGGAAAATACATATAAATTTTTAAAGAAATAGTACTGCAGTAAGATAATTTAAAAAGCCTTAATTTAAAATAATAGAAATAAATATACAGTTCAAACTTTTGATATTATGCAATTGAAAATTCCAGAGAAGTATTAAAAAAAATCTAACAAAATTTCAATTTCAAACCTGAGTTGATGATAAATATACTTTGAAGATTTATTTTCGTGGTCCAAATTACCGCTAAGAAAATGTGACTATTAACATAATAACTGTCCTTACCTGCTAACGATGACATATTGATAATGATGCCGCCTTCACCTCCATTTTGCTTGCTCATGTAATCCAAACCCAGATATGTTCCACTGATTACAGAAACCTAATCCAGAGGCATAAATGAGAAAAGCAACATAGCTATTATCCTTCACATACCAAAGTTTTTATTATTATTCCAGCCACATAGGGAGATTTCTGCAAATATTATCAATGAAATGTTTTCAAAGGGCTTTTTCTTTTTTTTAAAAGCTGGTCACTGACCCTGGATTCTCTTTTGTTTGCCTAACAGTTGTGGAGCTGATCATGTCTCTGCAACACTTCACTTCACTTCACTTAGTTGTCCAATATGAGATTTTATAATACAGGTTGTATTCCAATAGTGTTTTGGCATTTTAACTCAATTCTCCGCATCTTCAATAATTCTATATGTGCTTTTTGTATTCTAAATATTGGATACGAAATTTATTTAACCTTCTTCTTAGCATGTGGTTCTTAGCACATGGTTCTCATGTCCAAGTATTTCACAGTCGTCTGCTTCGTTTAATTCTCTTAGACCTTGGAATATAGAATAGTGGGTATCCTGGTTTCCTACAGTTTTCTCCTTTTTTCTTTCTAATAAAAATTCTATTTTGCTTTGTATCTACCACTTCTCCGTGTAATACAGAGGAAGGTGATATCTCCAGTGTAGACTAGACACTGATTGATCTAATTCTGTCATGGAAATCCCATTCTTTTTGACAGTGGCTGGTTTAGGTGCCAGCATGTGCCCCAGTTCTGGTCAGTGAGACTTGAGGGGCAATGAGCCACAGGTTGGGGGTGGGATACTGCTGAGAAACTTTTACTTGCTCTTAAGAAGGCCAGGGAGAAATGGTTACATTTCCGCATTTTCATTGTGCGTACAGGTGCCATGACTGGAACGGACAACTCATATCTTCCAGTGTCTTAAAGGTGAAGCCAACGTAAAGGATGCAGGTGGGAGAGATGAAGAGACCCTGAGCCCTTATGATATCACTGATCTGCAGTATCAGACGATCCTGAACTCCGTGTTGTGTGGGATTCTCAATGACTTGGACATGTGGGCCATCACTTAATTTTATTCATCACTGCTTACAGCTATCCTTTCCACAGTTTCCTCTTTTGCTGCTTTCCTCCATGTATAGGCACTTTTCCTGTTTTTATTCTAACATTTAAGAATTCATCACAACCAAAAACAACCTGTGAGATGAAATTGGTATTTGAAGCTTTACTTTTTCCTTTTAGATTTAAGAACGCCTTCTTTCCAGCTCAGACTTATAAAAAGTGAAAATTCCCTTTTTTGACATCTGAATTCCTACTTTTTTTATGCTTCACAACACTGCACAGAAAATGATACAGTAAGTAATGAGTCTGAAACTGAGGGCACACACTGGTGTTTACCTTTGTTTTATCTTTAAAAATCCTTCTGGAATTTTCTTGACAAGCATTCAGAGATGCCTCTCCTACCTAACAGTAGTTCTAGAAGAAAGAAGTAAATTGAAGATTGTATTCACTTAAGCCATGTGTCAGTTTGATATTAAATAGGCTTAGGGAGAATGAATAAAATCTCCCTTAAAAATGAAAAACAAAACATTAATTGTTTATATAAGAAGGAAAAAATGTAGATGGATGAAATTACTGAAGTCAATTAGATTCTGTTAGTTTCTGCTCAAGTCTCCAGCATGTCTGAACAGAATTTCTGTGTATGTGTATTGGCGCTATGCTTTTATTGTCAGGTATTTACAGCTTTGCTGACACTCTGCTTTTGTGTTTGCAACATCTATAAGATGTAGCCAGATAGAAAACTTGGGAATGTTTAAGCTTTATTTTTAATTTTTTTAAAAAGCAATATTTATTTCTAGGTCTTTGGTGGAGGAGAGCAAGGGATTCTTATTAGGTTGAGAATTGAATAGCTTTTCAAATGAAAGCGTTCATAGACTCAATCTACAAGACAAGGTCTTTGCTTTGGCTGTGCAGAGATGATATTTTTCACCTCTTTTACTTTACTATAACAATCTCTTCCTTATCCTAGATCATATACATATTTATTTATTCTATGTCTGATTTCACATAGAGAACTAAAACATTCAATTATTGGCAAAATGATCTAATTAACATGCTTACTCCATATTTTGGGTTATAGAGATGATTTTTATATTTAATACTGAAATTGTAATTGGGTTGTATTCTAAATCTTATTTTTTTCACTAATTAAAGCATTCAATAACTTAAAACAACTGTCAAAAATTCCCCTCCACTGGGAAAAATTCTCTTGTAATTAAAACAAATGGACAAATGGTAATAGCCTACTTGTTTCATTCTTTTCTTATCAGGAATCATGTCGTCCTATAACATACACACACACACACACACACACACACATTTTCATTACTGAAATTTCCAATCTGTTATTTTTCCATTTCCTCTATCTCATCTTCCTCCATGCTGAGGTTCCTTTTAGTTTATCTGTGGTTCTTGTACTCTACTGTAATTTTTTTGTTTTTTTTTAAGTTCTGGTATAGAAATCATACCACCTTGCTTTTCAAGTTCTTTGTGTTTTCTCCAGCCCAGTTCTCAAGAAACACTAATATAGCTGACCATTTTTTTAAAAATCCCTTTTCATCCTTTATTTTTTCATCATGTTCAAAATGTTACCATGTTACCATTTTTTGCTTGTTTTAGGAATAAATATTATTGTCTTCCCCTTGCTGGAGCTACTTACAATTAAGCAAACTCTGCTGAACCATGTGTAGTTCAACTGGATTTTCAGTATTATAGAGTAGCAATGGCAGCAAATAGTTTCTAATTTAGTTTGTAATCAACATCCTTGGGAGCCAAGAAAAGGGAGCGCATTTGAGAACAATGTCTCTGTCCTTTTCCTCAGCTTCTTTAGAGATAGAGGGAGGCAGAGGAACTCGCCACATATAAAAATAAGATGGTGAGAAAATGTAGGTTTTGATATTCTGGAAAGGAAATGCTATTTATTGAATGAATACTCTTCAGTAGCAATGTGCTGAATGCTTCACATAAACTACGGTTTATTTAAGCTTAACGGTCCTTAGAGAAAGGGAGTTTACCTTCTCCCTTTCACAAACTGTGAAATTCAATATCAGAGAAATTAAAAAACAGTTCATAAACTATAGATTTAAGACTAAATTCTAATTTGGACTAATTCAAAATGCACATATCTCTTGCAGTGCAAATCTTTAGAAACAAATGTGTTTCTGAAAAAAAAAAATCACCAGCAATAGCCATCTATATTGTTTAATTTTTATTTGAATATACTAAGGGATTCAGTACCTGTTAGTTATATGTCCAAATTAGATTATGAGTCCCACCTCAGTGGGGATGAATTATTTAGGTTTATTAAAGCTTCAAAAAGTTAAAGTAAAAGAAGCACACTGCACAGAGTTACCCAAAGTTAAGGTGGACTTAACTTGGAATAATATTCAAAGTCAAGTCAACCTCTGCCCAATTGCCAGAGTGACCTTTGATGGTTTTGCAAAAACTCATTCTTTCCAGAACATTCCTTGTAACCTCTGAGCACATGTAAATAACGCTGCTGCTGTTGGCTTCAGACTAAGGAGGAAGCGTGGAAGAGCCTGATGGAAACAAGACTGGGAAGAGGTTTAGCGTGTCTCTTGTGTGGAAAGAATGATGAGCTCAGCAGAGTGAAGAATAAGGAAGGGGTGAGTTCGATTAGGAGGAAAAGCAGAAGGTAAGTTACCAAACTTACCTCTTCCTTATTCTGATAAGGATGATACTGTTTGGCAGCGCAGATGTATTAGAAATCATCTAAACATTGTACTAAAACACAGAAATGAATACCTATGTATGCAAAAATCATGTATTGGCAGTTTATCCAATAAATATTAGTTAACATCTACTCTGTAAGAACACAATATTTTTGTCTTAAAAGAATGTATAGTTTACTAGCATAAATTACATATGGATAGAAATAATTCTAATACAATCGAAAAACTGGCAAGCTCTTTGAGAATGGCATAGATGTATAAGATTTGTATAAGATTTCAGAAGAGGGAGAGATATGTGGTGAAGTCCTCTAACTAAGTAGTTACTCTCTCACCTGGGCAGTAAAATGGAGAAACATATAAAAGAACAAACATGTAAGTGTATAAGATCCAAGGAGGCAGATTACAGTCAGAGCAGAGTCTAAAAAAAGGTAATGTAGACTACCTACAAATATTTGCACTGTGCTAACAGAGATAATCAAGTTGGAAGGGACAATGATTGGTCAGACTCTAATCTACCCTTGCAATGGGTGTAGGTAGGAAGGAAAGTAATACACTTTAAAGTTATAGATGAGTAACAAATGTTATGCATTGTTCTATAAAAAATTAAACAAATATCATTGATCGCTAAAGTTAACCTAAGAAGTAGCACATGTCAGCAGAGTCCCAAGGGGGGGGGGGGGGGGGAAAGACTGGCTAAATTTCAATGGAGAAAGGAACCAGGAGAGCTAGTTGTAACCAAAGGGGTCACAGTAAAATTCCCCTGGTCTTCCAGAATTTCCTATTTCCGCATGATGTAGGTACTTTCCAGCTTGGAGCAGGTGTTTATTCACATGGGCTACATTAAAGCAAATATGCTCTCTCAGCTGGATGAAGACAGATAATTTGAATCCTGTACCTTTGTAATAACTGCTTCACTACTTTCTTGTTTCTTTATATTCACTCTAATCATTGCATACTGTTTGTAACAGCTAATTTCTCAAAGAAAAGATACAGTAAGTGTCCATTATGAATACATTGAATATAGGAATTATATCCTAGTAATCTTTATTTATAAAAATATATGTAGATATTACTAATGAAACAGTTAAAATATCAGTAGCAATTCCAAAGGGAGAAAGCTGCTATGCAATTTGTGCCTTTTCACTGGGATAGCCTGATTCAAAAAAATTCTCATCACTTTATGAGGTTTTGGAAAGTGGCATAAGTCTATAAATACATATTCTTAAAAATTCCTGCAGTTTTCAGTTGGCTATATATTCAGAATCTCGGTATTATCAGGTGGCCAAAGGATGTAATGAAGCATGGTTCTTAATAAGTCAGAGGTAATCACCAAAGATTACGTATAAAATGTATGGTTTTCTTATCAGCAGAAGAAAATTAAAGCTTTCCAATGCATTTAGGTAAGGAATGGAAAAAGAATCAAAACAAAAAGAAAACATCAAATATTAAAGTATAAAACAGAAGAGTGAAAATAAATATAAATGGCTTAATTTCACAAATATAAAAAAGGCAGATGTTCCTAGATGTGATTTTAAAAATAAATTCTCACAATACACCATCATAAAGAGACAAGTTTAACATAAAAGGTTGCTTACATTTTCAAAATAAATAAATAGAAAAAAGTATACCTAGGTAAATGTGAATCAAAAGACAATGATGGGGTACCAATTTTATATATGGAAATATAGAATAGGTCGAACACATCACAGGTGGTAAGCAGGAGTATAACTTTTTCAAAAATCAGATCAAAAGATCAATAAATTATAATCACTAGCAATTTATGCTCTGAATATTAAAAGGTGTGTAATATATAGATTCCAAAGCTACAGAATTACTGAAAGAGGCAGGCAAACTGATATTTGTCATTTGAGATATGAATACCTTCTGTTCAGAAACTGACAGATCAGGGAGATAAAAGTAAGCTAAGGCATAACTGATATCCAAACCTAACAGGAACATTAAAAGAAAAGAAAATTATAAGTTAATTATTATTTTTAAGCACAGACACACAAATATTCAATTAGATATTAAGTAAGAAAATTCAATGGTATCTTAAACATTCATGTACCATAATAAAGATTTAGCCAAGAGATGTAAGTATGGTTTACAGAAAATATTTCATTTATTTTACTACATTACTACCTAATTTATATATACATATACTTTATACATGTATATATAAATTAGAACCTCAGAAAGATTTTAAGGAAAACTTGCCAGTTTCAAGTTATTTTCAAATATAATGGACCTGGAACATTGGAGGTAAATTTTTAGAAGAAAATTTAAGGAGGGGTGTTTGTACTCTAATATAGCACTGCCGTTGATTAAAGGATTTTAGGCATCTGTCAAGTTTAGGGAGCAATTCTGTACCCTTATCAAGGTGAGGCTTACAGATTAAGCTCTTTCATGAGACAGTAAAATTTTTATTACCTCTACCAAGCTACTATTGCAGTTAAGTAATTACTCATGGGAATTTGAATTTAAGCCAAAAAATTATTGACTAAGCACTATCTTTAAGATATTATGTTGATTAGTGAGAGGAATGAAGAAAAACACAACACTGTTTCTGTTTTCCAGGAGTTCATAATCTCCTTGGAGGAAATCTTGCAGTAGGAGGCCACTCCCTATACTTTTATACACACACAGTGGGCCCATTATACTTTACACTCGCCTGCTTTGCAAGGCTAGTCATGGCCTTAACAAGGGCAGGGTTACCCCATCACAGTGCATCTGACATTTTGCTTTAGCTAAGGTTTGAGTTTTACTAAACCCCGATATCTTACATCAAGAGCATTTATAGAATGATAAAATCAACAAACTCATTGTATAATGGATAAAACAGAAAATTTTATTTCTTAAGTCTGCCTTTTTAAGTAAGAGCTAAATAGTCATCAAACGTCATGGAAATTGTATATACACACACCTTGACTTTCAGGATAAAAATCTTACTGATTGCAAAGTTCCATTTTCCCTTTAACTTTGTTTTCTGTTATATTCCTGGCATTTAATTAAGATTTATTTTTTAAATAAATAAATCAGGGGTTCTCAAGCTTCTTCTGTAAAGGGCCAGGTTGTAAATATTTCAGTCACTGTGTGACGTAGAGTCTCTGTCACAGCTACTGAGCTCCACTGTTGTAGTATGAAAACAGACATTGACAACGTAGAAATCAATGACTGTGGCCGTGTCCCAGTAAGGCTTTATAGACACTGAAAGTTGAATTCCACATGTTCATACTTTTCATATTCTTCTTCTTTTGAATTTCTCAACCATTTAAAAATGTAAAAGCCATTTTTAGCTTTCAGGTCATACAAAAACAGGTGGTAGGCCATAGGGCCTGCGGGTTACAGTTTGCCAGCCTCTGAGGCAAGCAATCCATTGTGTTTTGTTCACATTTCCTTTTGATGTTTTAAGACATATACTTTCCTAATTAAATGCCTTCCTATTTGTAAAAGGAAATGCTTTTTTCTAGTGTTCTATAACTATACATTTTCTGTATTGTAGGTCATTGTTTTGTTTCTGTAAATGTAAGAACCTTTCTTTCTTTATAAACATTATGTTATTAAATAATTTTAGGCAATAAACATGACTAAGAAAGCTTACCAAATTAATTTGCAGAGTTTTTTCCCAGTTTTTCTCATTATTCACTCCAGCATTATTGACCAAAATGTCCAATCTTCCAAAGTGGTCTACAACTTTTCTGAAAGTATCTAATTAAAAAAAAAAGACACTATAGGTACATTCTTATTTTACATGTAAACATTTAAATCACATCCTATGCCATGCCATGAATTTTTATTTATCTACCCTCATGTGAAAATTACACTCATGGGCTGTGACTTAATTCCTTACTTCTCAATGTGTAGTTTCTGGACAAGCAGCATCAATCAGCATTACATTGGAGCTTGTTAGAAATGCAGAATCCTGCAGACACCACAGACCTACTGAATTAGAATCTTAACTTTAATATAGTCTTAAATGATTTGTATGCACATTTAAGTTCTATAATCAGTAACTTTATCGGGTAAATTTTAGAGAACTGAGCATCCCAACCTAAGAGCTCTTTGAAGTCAGTTTGAGCAGCCAGCATCTCTCTGACCCTAAGAAATTATTGGAGCTCTGTAGCTTAGACTATGACAAACAGCCTTTGAATAAGCCATATTATGTTCATAAAGTGTTATAGTAACACAAGTTTTCCTGTATATTCAGATCCATTATGAGCATTTCAGAAGAGTTTCTATATCCTACTAAGTAAAAATCTACTTTTCATTCAGTTGATTTTATTTGATTACTTTTTTCCTCCTTCTCACTATTATTAGTACATTGTATTGCTAATTTTTGTAAAACTATGTTGAACTAGGATAAAGTTTGCATGGATTTTGAGGCCTGAATGTCCAACTACACACCCAGTCCCTGCAAACTCTCCTTAGCCAGTCTAAACTAGGTTTTACCACCTTAATATTGATAGACTCATTTTTAAAAGCAGTCTTTTACATTGTTCTATTGATTAAAAATGCTTCCTTAGGCCTTTGACCATTCATTCTAGTTCTATTTAGATTATAGATAACAATTGTGGTTCTTTCTCTATAAGACAGAAATGTATTCTCAGATCTCCAGGTCAACATATGAGGTCCTTGAAAAACATAGATCAACATAAACTTTATTTTGATTGAAATAAACTCATAGAACTATTAACAACCACTAAACATATTAGGAAAGACATGGATTAATTAGTTCCCAAATGGATAAATTACTATGCAAGTTAATCACTAAAAACATCAATACTTTCTAATATGCATCTTTTACACTTATTATACCAGAATAGAAAACAACAGCATAAAAACTGTTTACTTTTTCATGGAATTTTTAAATTGTTTCTTAAGATCTCAAGTTGTTTCCGGAAGAGGTCCTCCAGGAAACTAATTTTTCTTTTTTTTCCTTCCATTCTAAGTATGTTCTGCTCTTCATAACTCCACAGAGACAGTACCCACCTCATGGGAAATTAGGTTGTTAAATATGTATGTCTAATTGCTTCTTTAGTTTTCTTTCCTCATGCTGGTCTCCACTGCATTACTGCATACTCTGCCCTTAGCAATATATAATACACCATGTTCTTCCTGACAGCCCACTGAGTTCTGGGCTCAGGTGATTTATAGTCTAGCTCTTGCTGATATTTATATGTTGTAGTACCCTTTATAATTTATCTAAACTCTCTGGGCTCCAATTTGTTCGTTTGTAAAATGAGTTATGTCTAGATCATCTCCAAGAACCTTGTTACCTCTGTATTTTTATTATTTCAATGTGTCTAAACAGTTTATAAAGTCATAGACAACATTAAATCCTGAAATTGGAAGAATCAGTGCCATGTTTTCCTTAGATGCAAATAAATGCTGATGTCCAGACAACATGTGGATTTCTCATGACCAATGTGCCATCCCCTGGTCACTCATTATGTGTCTGAGTTTCCTCCTCCACAATCACTTATCCTTAAGGAATGTGTTTACATCCAAGGTACTAATTTTAAATACTGGAAGCAAAACAATTGAGGTTAAATGTCACATGTGAAACTACATAAATTAAGAGAGAAATGGCTTTCAGATTATCTATACTTTTCCTTATTCCATCAGCATGGATGTTGAGATTTGACATGACTCTATCCTTGATCCAAAATATCACATGCAGTCAACAAAATTATCCTCTGGCAAAATACGTTGCACCAGCACTGTGTTTACACATTGGCTCTACTCATGCTTGTAATCTATGTCACAGGTCTTTGTTAGCATTTTCAGATTTAATTATATAATTTTCTTTAAAACAATTTCTCTTAACTGTAGGTATGCTCCCTTCTAACACACCAGTCCATTTTCATTCTCTTACAGACTATTTTTATATTTTAAAAGAAATTTACACACCAGTCCATTTTCATTCTCTTACAGACTATTTTTATATTTTAAAAGAAATTTACACCTCATGTCCCTTTAAGAACAGGAGCACTACAGTGAACTTCATGAAAGTTACCTGACCCCTTGATTAAAAATGTGCCTAACAATTTACTCAGTCTCTTTAAACAAAACTTTGTGAAATACAAATATTTTACATTTCTATTTTTTCCCTGAAATTATTTGTTCATGCAAATCTCTTGGGCCTCTATACAATCAAAGCTGTTTATTGTCTATGTCTATATTGTCCCTGATATTTCACAAGTAGATTGGACTATT
>RJWJ010010878.1:0-45800 GCA_004363605.1 Indri indri | reverse complement strand
CTGTGTCGAGGCTGATGTTGTGTGGTAGTTTTAAGAGCTGATGTTGCCATGTGTTTCTTTCTGTACTAAGTGCTGCTTATAAAAGCTGAGGGAGGGAAGAAGATTAGCCAGGATATCTTCCTGGGAAGCCACCTGGTCATTACAGTTCATCTCTTAGTGAAAGATTTCTGTTTCATCCTGAAAAGAAATGACAGATTTTTTTTAAAAAAACAGACATATCTAGAATAGAGGTACAAAGCAGATACCCACTCTGGAATTTAAATTTCCTTATCAACTTATTTTCTCATGGAAAGTTCTGAAATTTGAGGCATATTCAGAGATGTTTCTGGAGACAGCAAGTGCTATCTCTGAAAAGTCAGAGAGAGAGATAAAGAGAGAGAAAGAAAGAGAGAGACAAAGAAAATGCAAACATTAGCCATTAACGCCAAATGAATTGTAGAGTTTTGAAGAGGCCTGTGTAGATGAAAGTCAAAGGCCAAATCACAGAGGTTTATTCAACAGATGAATTGTTAAATATTCAGTTTAGATCATTTACATAATTTTTTTCTTCTCCTGTACTTGTGATTTCCTTGAATTTTGCAACATTTCTTTTTTTATCTTAGAGTACCTTTTGGCCGTAGCACCTAGAAAAAAATGACTTATTTTACCTATTTCCTTTCCCCCTCATACTAACTGGACTGGAGTATTTTTTTCAACTAAAAAAAGAATCTATCCAGCCCAACGATCTTGCAGTTGTTGCTTGCAAACGTGACATGGATTTTTTGTTGTCATCCTCGTTGTTGTTGTTGAGATTATATTGCCTTTCTTCTGGAAGAATCAATAGGTCATTAGTTATTCTTTCAGTAGTGATTGAGTAATTTTAAACATCCATTTTTGCCTTATGATGATGTATGCAGTAATAAGTAATGTTGGTTTTATTCTAAGAGTTTGTAACTTCTGGAAAATGTTAATACTTCAGCTCCCGGGCTAGCCTTAATTATGAAAATTAGCGTATATGTTTCTAGTAACATTTTTCCTTAGAAAATAAAAACAAGATTCAGCTTCTAAGAGTAACACTAATGAGGACCTTTGGTTGAATTATTTTAAAATAACGCCAAATTTTATTTTTCCCTTTCCATCTTGCCATTAGGCACATTAGGCCAACAAATAGTAATATTTCCAAAATTTTTAGATTATGTTCCTTTAGTCATCAGTGAATCAGGCATTATTAAGTAGTATTTTTAAATGTGAGCTTTAGAAATGAAACTATGTATGAACCATATCTCTGTAACTTACTTTCTGTGTGACAAAATTGGAAAATTTCTTAATTTTCTGGACTCAGTTTCCTTATATGTAAAATGGGGGTAATAATGACAATGCCTGCTTTATAAGATTGTAGTGAAGATCGAGTAGAAAGACTTATGTAAAGCCTTAGCACACTGTATAGTATCTAGTTAACACTCAGTGTTAGCCATAGCAGTAACAGTAGTAGCAATGGATAGATTAAAGAAGATACTCAGTGTACCCTCATTCGGTTCCTTACCATCAATTTATGAAGTTTTTGCAGGGTTAATCCCACCCTTAGTTTTAGTGGCAGTTCCTGGTTTTTCTAATCTGATGTCTTTAGCCACTTTGGCCATGGAGGATTGGTTGTAGAGTATTTCTCATCTAATTAGGGCCAATTAGTTTCAGGCTCAAGACTTTATCTGTTGAAGGAAGTTCCCTTTTTTTTTTTGAAACCGGATTTGTGACAAAATTCGATTTGGAGTTGAGAGCATAAAAGGACCTCAACCATGTTAATACCACAAGCAAAGATCCTGTGTGAGAATGATTCCAACACTCAGAGAACAGGAGATCCAGATCAAGAGATGGAACAACTAGGTCTCACTCACATCCTTTGAATTTGTACATAAACTTGAAGCCAGCCCACCCTCTGAAGTTTGCACTTACATGAGCATATGACTGCCCTTCTTATGTGAATCAGTTTGGGTTGCATTTTGTTTTTAATCTGGTAAACTGATAAAGAGATGGACAAATTTTCAAAGTAGTAAGACCTTCTGAAAAAGCTGAAGCTCCATTTAGTCACCCGTGTTGTTCCTGCTAGGGGATTCCCCAGTGGCCTCTCCTGAAGACTATGACCTGGCTATGGCTTTCTGGTCCACCCTGATTTCCAAAAGAGATTTTTTTTGTTCCTATTATTTCTGCTTTCCCTTGCCTGTTTCCCCCAAAAACCAATGTAAAAGTTAGTCATTTTCATATTTGAATGATTCTTAGGTTTATAACAAGAAAATCCTCAAAAGGTATGGATCAATTATTTTTGCTCCCCTTCCCCCTGAAACCCCCACATGAACCATCTTTTCAACTCCTGATGACTTTCCTTTTTGGAAATACCTTCTTGGAGGGAAGCAGACCACAAAAAATAAAGTCTTTAGTCCATGGCTTTCATAGACATCAGGGAGAGGAAAAAAGAAGGAACTTATGAGTGCTAAATGCAAAGCTAAATATGGAATGAAATAGAGATGTGGTGAAGCAGAGAAGCAGAAGCAAGTCATTCTTACGACCAAGTCTGTGGAGAAATTGGCTCTTTGACAGACAGCACTGAGAAAAAGAACATTAAAAAACAAAAAAAATAAATAAATAAAAATAAGAAAAAAAAACCTGTGATAAGTGGCCAAATACAAACGTTGGTAGACAGAGACAGACCACAAAGTGCTACATTCTCCTTAAGCCCACAGCCTGCTGTGTTTATGGTGTACCTGCAGTTTATTTCCGTACCACTAAATAAACAAATTAATTAATTAATAAAATCTAGTGGTTAAGTTAGAGAAATGAATTCCATATATAGATATGTAATTCCATATATTTCAGTCAGGTCCCACTGGAAAGAAAGAACTTTGTTTTGAATTTCAGTCTCCTAAGGGTAACTATATGTCCTGATTTATCCAGAACAGTTGCATTTTATGCCTGATGTCTTAGTGTAGTTATTGATAGTACTTGTTTAACCCTCAAGAGTCCTGGATTAAGATTTTGACAATAATTTTGCAGTCATCATGCATATGCCTTACACATGATCCTGTCTAGGACTTAGTGGGTAATATGAGATGTCAATATATGCAGAAAACCTCACTGACTAATTTGAAAATTCCATCTTCTGATTTTATTTTTCAAGACCAATTCATCATGACAAATGTCTTAAGTTTACTGTCCTGTATCAACTAGGAATTGAGTTTGGCTGTGAGTAAAAGAGACGCCCATAACAATGGTTTAAAGAGATCAGAGGCTTAAGTTTCATTACGTAACCAGAAGTCCAGAGATTGATAGTTACTGGTGTCGGTTCATTGATTGGCTCAACAAGCCCCTTAGGGCCAAAGCCTTTACATTTATTTGGCCTTTTCCTCTTGGTACAAGACGGCTACTATATGCCCAGCTAACATGTGCGCTTCCTAGGCAGTAGGAAGGGGCACAGAGGAAAAGATGGTACCTTTATCAGAAAGCTAATACTTCCCCCAAAGTTGCAGCAGATGTCCACTCATGAGTCATTGGATAGAACTGTGTCACATGGCCACCTCAGGTGGAAAAAGAATAGGCTAATGCCTGCTTTTTGTTTGTTTTTGTTTTTAATTTTAAGCTACATACTTTGGCATGTCTATCAAAACCAGGATTGTCTCAGTCCATTAATACTGTGGACTGAGTGGCTTAAAAATAATGGGCATTCACTTCTCACAGTTCTGGAGGCTGTGGTTTACAGTTTGTCATTTTCTTGCTGTGTTCTCACATGGTGTAGAGCAGAGAGAGAGAAGAGGCAAGCTCACCCCTGTCTCTTCTTAAAAGGGCACTAATCTCATTCATGAGGGCTCCATTCTCATTACCTAATTACTTCCCAAAGACCCCATCTCCAAATACCATCTCATCGGGGATTAGGCTTCAACATATGAATTTTGGGGTAACGTAAGCATTCGTCCATAGCAAAGGCTCGTTAATAGGAAGGAAAGAATGGATACTGGAGAGGAACCTGACAACTGCCATACCTCTCAAGACCAAAAATTTAACTGTACATAATGTCAGACTTTAGGACAAGAAAGACAGAGAACACGTGAGTAGATTGAAACATAGATATGCTTATGTAGTCTCTTCATTAGATTGCATAAATTTTTTTGAGTCAACATAAATATTGGTTGACAGTTTATGAACTTCTACTAGGAAGCTAAATAATGAACTCTAGAGACTATGGGGAAGAGAGATTACCTTTAATTTTATTCAGGTTCAAATAGATTAGAACTCATATAGGATTTGGAGACAGATGCTTTCTGCTTATTGAAATTTCATTGCAGATTGCTGGATATTTCCTTTAGAATTTTTTTTCTATAGCTAGGGCAGCGATGAATAAGCATTACTACTTCAGCTTTCATTCTTCTATTTCAATAGATGGGAAAAGGTTTTCTCTGCAGGGAACTGGGAGAGGTCATGAGGGAACTGAAAGCCACCGTGGAGAAGGACATAGCAATGACTTTGTGCAGGCATGTTTGCCTGTGGTTTCAATATAGCTATTCCTGAAAATCCAGGGACCAGCTGGTCACCCATGCTCCTGCTTATCCAATCATCTACTACCTATTTATTTAGAAGTAGTAATGTGGCACACATTGTCTGAAGCATTGAAAATAAAATGAAAAACATTTCCAATGTAGTGGGAGAGCAAGACAACATGTAAACAAATAAATATGAAATTTACTCTTTGGGATTAGTATTGTGAAAAAGATAAATACATTTCTATAATAGAGAATAATACAGGAAACTAACTTAGACAGAATTGGTGTGGAAATTTCTTTTAGGAGATGATACTTAAGCTAAAAACTAAAAGATAAAAAGGACAGAGAATCATGCACCAAGCCAGGAAAAGAGCAAGCTAGTAATACCAGGGCAAAATGGGAAGAGCAATGCAAAATGTTTGCAGGAACAAACTGTTTGGAAATCTTACTCGTTTTCCACCCCTTCTATCATATTTTTTGGTATATGCAGTGCCAATTCTAACATTCATTCATTCATTCGTTTTATTTCGTTCACCTATTCAATTTTAAATATGTGTACTAATCATGTGCCAAGTACTATCATACATGCTCTAATCATGAGAGAAAAGAAAGGCAAATACTGTGCTTTCATACTACACTAAAAGATTTAAGTTGTTAAGTTCCATAAAAGAGGGAAGCAGGGTTATAGAAACATACATTTTGTGTCTAGGCATAAAATTTTAAATTTTTCATTAACTCTCATGAATTTCTTTCTGTTATGTATTTTTATTAACTTTGTATTCTGACTCAGTTTGCATAGCATCCAGAAATAAGATGTTTAATTTTTAAAAATTTGTATACTACTTATTGAAATACTTTCTTGATTATTAATATGCTTTTCATTTCCATGAACATTCTTAGTTATTGCAATGCAAAGACTTTCTTTGGTATTATCTTAAGACCTTAAGAAGTCTGATTAATAGCATTTTGCTGAAAAAATTATTTTAAAGGGTAATTTTTCACACCATATATGAAAAAGTAACTCAAAATGGATCATAAACCTAAATGTGTGAGAGCTAAAACTGTAAAACTCCTGGAAGAAAGCATAGGGATAAATCTTTGTGCCCTTTCATTAGGCGGTGGTTTAATAGATAATGACACCAAAAGCACAACCAACAAAAGAAAAATAGGTGAGTTGAATTTTATCATAATTAAAAACTTTTGTGCTTCAAAAGGCACAATAAATAAGTGACAAGTCAATTCATAGAATAAGAGAAAATTTTGAAAATCACATGTCTGATAAAGAACTTGTATCTAGAATATATAAAGAACTCTTACAACTCAATAATAAAAAGACAAATAACTCAAAAGTGTGCAAAGGATCTAAATAGATATATTTCATATACACACACATATATTGTATATAGTCAATAGCCACATGAAAAGATACTCAACACCATTAGCCATCAGGGAAATGCAAATAAAAATCACAAAATACCACCCACTGCAACAGCGATATTAAAAAAGACAGATGACAACATATGCAGGTGAGAAATTAGAACCCTTATGTGCTGCTAGTGAGAATGTAAAATGGAGTAGGCATTTTGGAATACAGTTTAGTGGTTTTTTCAAAAGAGTAAACATAGAAATATCATATGACTCAGCAGTTCCACTGCTAGGTATATACCTAAGAAAAATGACAAAGTATGTCTACACAAAAACTCTTTTATATGACTATTCATAGTGGTGTTATTTATAATAGCCAAAAAGTTGAAACTCAAATGCTCATCAACTGATGAATGGATAAATAAAGTTAGTTATATTCATACAAAGGAATATTATTTGGCAATAAAAAGGAGTGAAGTACTAATGCATGCTGCAACATGGATGAACCATGAAAAGAAGCCAGTCACAAAAGATATATTTTACCATTTCATTTATATGAATGTCCAGAATAGGCAACTATTGACAAAAAGTAGATTAATTGGTTATATGGTGCTGAATGGGGATGGGAGGAATGGGAGGGGTTCATGGCTAAATGGAGTGGGTTGTTTTTTGGGGTGATATAAATCCTCTTGAATTAATTAAGGTGATGGTTTCATAGCTTTGTGAATATATCAAACACCATTGAATTGTACATTTGAATGGGTGAACTGTATGGTATGGGAATTATATCCCCAAAGTGCTGTTATTTAAAAAGCTAATTTTATTTAAAATATCAATTTAATCATGCTTTAATAGATTAAAAAATAAATAAAACCATTTTTCTTCAGGTATTCAATACACGTTAATTGAATTGCATGTTTTATTTGCTTAAAGTAACACAAAGATGTGAATTTCCTCACCGTTGGAGAGGTGAGGCAAAATTTTAACATTCTAGTGTTGGAGCAAAAAATTGGAAAAAGTAGTGGAAACAGTAGAATCCATGTTCTCATTGTGAAGCTGTGTCTTACAACTGTAAACACTAGTGATTCTGACCACAAAATACTAGCTATGAGAGAAGAGTTTTTCTAATAGGATTAATATTTCCTAGGATTGGCATTTAACTTTACTTACTGAGTTTGGGTTTCTTAATTATTATTGTCAGTTCTTTAAAAATTTATGTATATGCATGCTTTCTCTCAATTAAAAATGTATTGAGAGATATTTTATAATATTTTGTACCTTTAAATGACACCTTGGGTCTATTTAATAAAAAACAGATATAGAAATGTATGTATCTATTTGGTAATGCATATTTTCGTGCTTTGCATCGAGTATATTACTTCCTAATACACGTTTGGAAATTTCAACCTACAGTGTGGTTTTTAAATATAAACATTTTAAACAGGCTTTAAATGAAGTTTTGAAGCCAATTTGAATATTTATAGAAGATACATGAAGACATACTCTGTATAATTAAATGTTTATATTTAGTTTTTACGTATTATGATAGAATCACTTGAAGATCATCTCTGAGACACCAAAATAGCATACAGTTGAGGGGCAACATGTGTCTTCTGCTTTCAGTTTAGTTTGTTTCACCTTCTTCATCATTAGACACAATATACACAAGCAAACTCACAATAGAAGCCTGTTTCATGAAGCGTGGCTATTAATTCAGGTTTTATACTATGGCACTGTGACAATTATTTTATCATCGCTCTTTTGTGTTCATTACAGCATTCTTATGTCTGTTACTCAAGGCCAGTGGGTGGGTTAATCAATATTACTCTCTGTGAATTGGATGAGGTTTCATTCTTAAAAAATTTACCATTTTAAATATTCTATATTTAGTTAAGCTTGTCTAATTTAACTCATGCCTTTAAAAAAAACAGGAAAAAAAAGAAATGCTCTAAAACAAATACTGAGAACTACAATGTTTTAAGATGGATAAAAGACTTTCAGTATAATTCAGACTAAAATAACATTTGATGATTGGTTCCCTCTCGAGAGCCATTCAGTCTCTGCTTGAACACCTCAAGGTCTGTAGGGGACACCACCCGGAAGGCTTTTCATGCTGTGGTCCAACAGCTTGGTGTAGTGTGAAAAACAGTGTTTAGAGGCAGTAATACTTGGATTGTAATTTCATTTCTGCTGTTGGTTCAGTTTGGGTGATTTACTTAATTTCTCCGAGGTCCTCTTTATCATTTTTAAATTGGATACATTATATCTGCTTTATAAGCTTGTTAGAAGGATTTAGAAAGATAAAACAATGGGTAATACACACAGATCAATAATGAACATCCAATAAATACAGTCCTTCCTTCCTACTCCCTATAAATGTCAAAACACTTGGCAAAATACAAAATGTCCTAGTGTTATGTGAGAAATTTCTTATTTACTTATTTTAAGTGAAAACATAGTAATGCTTTTAGTCTGTTCATCCTTAAATTGCTTCATTACCTCCGTTCTCTGGTCTCTCCTTTCTTGCAAATCCCCACCCATGCCAACTCTGGAAGGGTGCCTTATGTTGTTGCCTTTCCTGTTTTGTGTTCCTCCACCTTAATGGTAAACTAGCTACTTTCTGCCTCTAAAACCTTCAGTGAATTCTACGAACTCACAATATAAAATCTGAAATTCTGTGGCTAGCTTTCAAAGCCCCTGAACAGTTTGACCCCAGCATAACTCTCTGGCTTCATCTCCATCTCCTTTCCTTCTCTGACATGTTTTCCTTTCCATTTGAGTCATTTCATGTATCTCACCTGTCCATGTGCTCAGTGTTAATGCCTTCCTCTGTCATCTTTACTTACCAAGATCCTATTCCTCCGTTAAGCCCCAGCACACCTCCACCGTGAAATCTTCTCCATATTCCCTGTTGAAACTAAAGAAACCAATTCTACCTTTCCTTATCCTTCCATAGCTGTTTGCATATACCTCTTTCCCAGCTCTTTTTTCTGCCTTGTATATTTGTCTCCACATTGAACTATCAGCATCTTGAAGGCAAAGCCTGATTTATCCTCTAATCTCGTTTTGCCAGTTTCCTGCCAACTCTCCCATCCCATTGCCCACCCAATAATACCTCCACAGAGATAACTGAGTTGTCTGGTACCATAATTTCTTTGGCTTCCATTTTTCTTCAAACACATGGAAAAGCTATGTGTCTTGACTGTAGCCACTTGTCAAACTACATCACATTGAATATTTGGGACTTTAATCATAATAAGGGTGACACAAGCTATGGTTTCTGGTTTGGCTTTTCCCTGTGTGGTATAGATCACAGAGGCAGCCTTTCTTTCCATCAGCAGCTATACCGTGATCTTTTTGTTCTCTTCTCTTTTATGCTCTCTACATATTATTTTTTATAATCTATTTGATATATATTTATGATTATACCTTTGCATTAAAATGATCTGACAGCCAGAAATAGGGTTGTTCCTGCATGATAAATTGAGCGATTCTTTAATTTACAAAAAACATGTAATATTTCTGTAAATGAAATATAACATTTACATTGTATTTTTTGGTTTACAAAGCATGTTTGCCTCTATTATTTCATTTGCTTCCTGCCCTTATGAAGTAGGCAAAGACCTTGAACTAATTGTCCAATGTCCATTCTAAGGCAATTTATGTTGATAATGCCAGAATATTTAAAATTCACATAATTTGATTTCTTAAAATGATTTATCTGCAACTTTACCCCCATGTTTCATCAAGTAAAATGAGTTGCTATAGGTTTAGTAGTTTAAAAGACCTCATTTGGTTTGAACTTTTCTTTGATATTTTAAGTTATTTGTTTTACCATTAAATCTTCCAATGTCACTTATCCTCCAACTTGGCTAATATTGTATTAGTTTTGAGTGCTCTAGTAATATCTCAGGTAATATGTGATTGGGACAATTCAAATTGGTTTCTGGATTTTATTTCAAGTTTACATATATGTTGATTTAATGCCTGATTCTTAATGTGGATATTGTCTGAGTGTAGCTTTTATTCTTAAAAGTTTTTAATGGTTTCTGCTAATTCATCATTCCAGTAGTTATTGACATTATTATCGTAGTCTGAAATAAAAGTATGTAGTCTGGAGCAGTAGATGATTATAGTAAAAATGCATTTCTTAAGGCTTCTTAAGTCTGTTTCCTGGTCCTTATTCTCAAGTCTGTATTTACAAACAGACTATATTTTTGGTGTCTTATTCTCCACGAAATGAAGACACACAAGCAAAGGCCCCACTGTCTATGATGAACTGTGAGAAAAGTTAAAATGGAATTGTACAGCCTAAGTCTTAGATGAAAAATGTAGAGGGAAGTAATTGGCCACATTCCAAACTCTTTTGAGAGACTGGTCCAGTAGTCCAAAATGGAAAATCAAGTTTCAGAAAAACCATTTCCCGAAGAGGCATGTTTCATCTTGTGTAGCAGTAAATAGAACTCTTTGAGTACTATCATTTATTTGGCCACTTCACTGGAGTCCGTGTTCCTATCTCTGCAAATCAGCTTCTTGGCAAACTCTTAAAGCCCAGCCCAAATGCTTCCCCTGACAACAATCAGCTGTTTTTTGTTTATTTGTTTTGTTTTGTTTTTTAAATTCTGCTTGTAGTGTTCAGAGATCTTCCAAATCTACCAGTTCTGTCTCTGCTATCTAGCACCATGGCTGTCTAGCCCACTGTGGCTTCATTTTTATTTACACTCCGTTAACGAAAGTGGCAGTAGAGGTAACTAGACTCAATCAGTGCCTCTTTATTCGTATTCACTAAAATTAGAATCCAATCTTTGCTGAAACATCTCTAATATTTGGGGCTTGAATTCGTTAGAATCATCTTCTCTTTATTGTGCCCTTTTTGGTCCTAATTCTACAAGCTGGAGTCACAGAAAAATATGATAATTACTTAGCATGTACCTGGCGCATGGCTAGTATTCTGAAGCTGTTGGCTGTTGTGAAGATTAAATGAATTTTTCTATCTCTATCTCCATTCTATCGCTATCTTGATTATTATCCATATCCATTTCTCTCTATATATTTACCTTCCATCATGTGAAATGATGCCTAACGCATAGTAAAAACTTTAAAAGGGTTTGCAAAAATTATTTCTCACATAACACATTTTTAACAATTTGTCGAATATGTTTAAATACTATGTGATGTGTAATCATAGTTTACGTGACAGTATTAACTAAATCCAATCTTTCACAAGCACTTTTCTTATTTTAAGGAAATAAATATTTTTTAATAAAAAGTGAACAAGTAAACAGTAGAATCATTAAATTTTAGAAATGAAAGGAAACTTATAAATTATTTGCTTCAACTCCTACTGTTTTTTCAGATTAGAAACTTGAAATCTAGAGCCTAGCCTTTTAAAATCTTTTCGTCATCCAGAGCTCACTCTTATTTATACATAGTTCTCTTAAAATGTGGTATTAGTTTCTGCTCTGGGTTAGCTCTTACTGATTAACCTTTCTTGACTTCCTGGGGCCACCAGAAAACCATTTATGGTCAGTATATATTGATCAACAACACAGGGCTGGAGAAGTAGAATTCATTCATTTGCCCCTTAGAAATATGTTAAAAAAAGTTCTCTGAGATTGCTTTAGATTAAGACATTGACTAATTTTTCTTCTGAATATAGCAGTTTTATGAGCTCTCTGGTGGTCTCCAATGCTAGGTACCTGATTTTCTGGTACATAATAATGTACCAGAAATGTATTTTTTTGTTGACTTTATATTGGCCCAATAATGGCCTTAGTCTTCCTTATGTTTTAAAGGGTGGCTTGAAATGGATCCATGATAAATTGAATCCATGCTAAGAACAACTATAAGGTGGGGTAACTAAGATGGTGTTCTCATTATATATGCCTTTAACTTTCATTTGGGTGGTCATTTCGGTAAGTCTAAAGGGAATTTCATGCTGTTGTAAAAGATCTTCCCTAATTGACATAGACTCTTTAGGCCCTTCTTAGGTTTGTATTTCACCTCTGATAATTCTTTTCCCCTTTGCTGGTCCTAACCTTCTTTCAGCAGAGTTGTTCCCTGTCTTTGTTTCCCAATGCAAATCCCTACTTTGTATTCTCACTTGTTCCACTTCTCATTGACGCCACCTGAGAGCCTCAATCTGTATCTAATTCTTCCTCCACATATCCACCAAAGGCCCTTTTCAAAAACATCTCATTCTAAGCTTACACAGAGGATATTTTCTTGGCCAATTTTTTGGTGGTCATTATGATGCCTCTTAGAAAAATGATGTCCTTTTTTGTGTTCTCAGAATATTCCATCATTGAAGAATCATAACCTCCAACTCATCTGAGCTGGAGATTGAAGCATGTTTTCATATGTACCTGATGGAAGTGGTGGAAATCAGTGGATTATGGCTTCTGTAATGGATGGATTTGTGCAGGAATTTCCAATTTATGTTTTCCTAACATATAATTGAGATCATATAAACAAAAATATGCAACCAAAAATGTTTCTGACTGTGTGTTTTTGTGTGCATTATTTTCATTTGTGTTCAAGGAATTTTCATGTTTGTAATGACATTGGATCTGCATAAAAATCCCGGGGAGATTTATCAGACTGACGCAATTATTGCTATATTAGAAATGTGGTAAGTTACTCAAAAATAGTAGGGGTCACTAATATCAATGTCATATATAAAGACTAGACCTCTCAAATCTAGATCTAGGAGTCTTTTCACTTCATTTGTCGTGAAGATTTTCCTATTTTATACCTAAGCCTTTTTTCTCTCCTTTATTTTAAAAAATAAAGGTTCCATTGCCTGAAGTATAGGATTTCAATATAAGACTTTATTTGTTTATTTTTCACATGTGGCCAGAATATTGTCTAGGATATGTGTCTGGAAGAGCGATGTCAATGGTTTGAAGATGTCAGAGCTGCGGACTATCACAGACTGCTGTGTAGAGTCTGGCTGGAGGTGGAGTGGGAAGTCAACCTGTATTTCTGGGGGAAAAAGTAAAAACGCAAACAATGGAATTATACCTCTGCTTGAAAATTTGTTTTTTAGGTTTAGCTTTTTTGAGTTTGTGTGGAAAGCCTGTTAAAATTCCATTTTTCTTTGATACCCTGTGGTGGTGCCTGTCATCCTACAGATTAAGAGATGGTATAAGAGTGGCAATAGGAAACAATATTATACTCTGTCTGAAAAGTGGTCTGGGGATTTTATTTAAAGTATTCAAGCATCCTCGAGATCTCATGCGTCTGTATCTTTTCCATCTTCTTTCTTCAATTTCCATCCTGCCTTTCCTCCTTCCTTTCTTCTTTTCTCTCTCTATCTCTCTTGTTTTTCCTCCATTCCTCCAAACTTCCCTCCTTCCCTCCTTCCCTCCATCCCTTACTTTTTGTTTTTGGTAATATTTATTTAGTAGACACTCATTAAGCATGTATTAATACTGTGTACAAAATGAGCTAGATGCTTTGGATGTGTGTGATACAAAAAATGATACAAAACTTCTCTCAAAGGAGAATATAGTCCAGCAAGGTAGGTAGACAGTACAAACATTAAGACATCCAGAGTGGGATCCACTTAAGTTCTGAGTATGTAATAAGCTTTGTGGAAGGAAGGTGTATTTTAAATTTTGGCCTAGAAATGTAGTTCATGTCAGTAAGTCCTACTGATTTGGGTCCAGGAAAACATGGGCCATCGTAACCTGTTCTAAGTTGTATAACGGATTCTATTATACCATGTAAAGTATGGTATATGTGATAATGTATATCATAGGTTTTTTTTTTTTTTAAGAGATGAAGTCTTGCTCTGTTGCTTAAGCTGGAGGGCAGTGGCACAATCACTGTAATCTCAAGCTCCGGGGCTCAAGTAATCCTCCCACTTCAGCCTCCCGAGTGGGTAGGGCTACAGGTGTGCCTCACCACGCCTGGCTATTTCTTTTATTTTCTGTAGACGTGGGGTCTTGCTATGTTGCCCAGGCTGATCTTAAATTCCTGGCCACAAGTGATCCTCCCTTTTCTGCCCTCCCTAAATGGCGGATAAAAATAAAAATCTTCTCTTCTCTCCCTCCCATGCAGGAGAGCAAATTGGTAATAAGATAAAAAGTAGATAATCTGTTTAAAAAAACCTATGAGGAGCTATGTACTTGTCAGGACTGCTTAATCAAACATACTATGGGCTATCCCAAATTTCTTTTTATGTGTAGAGCAGGAGGGGGGTAATTTCAGGGAATGGAGAGGTCATATGGGGAGGAGACAGTGAAAGCAAAGTTAGTACTTGATGCCCAGCAGGGAAAGAAGAAAGCTTGGGAAGACTCTCTAGCATGCATGAATATGCCCAGTGTGGGGGGCTAAGAGAGTTTTATGCCAGATGCCTTAGATGTGTGTATTTCTCGAAGCCATTGCTTTGGGGCCATTTAGTAGGAATAATAGCTCTATCCAATTTAACAACCTTTCAAGTTCTCATAGCATTAAATGACAGAATGATAACAATTATGTTAGTTAACATTTTTGAGTGCTTACTACATATCTGAATTTTATAAGTTTATTGATTCAATCTTCACAGCAACTCCCTTAAGTCATGTCCTAGTATTATCTTACTTGGACAGGTGACCAAATAAAGAGAAGTGACTTACCCAAGATGACCCAAATGGAAGCTAAGGCTATTAATTATGTGAAATACTGTTTCTCTAATAATAAGAAAATGTCAGTTAATATTTATTTACGTGGTACTTGGCAGTTTCCAAAGGCTTTGATATCTGCTGCGTTTTATGATTAACACAACACCCCTGTGAGATATGTTGGGTCAGGTAATGTATTTATTTCATTTAAAAGATGAGTAAAACTAAGACTTAGGAAAACTGTCATGCCTAAGAACATGTGGGTAGTAAGTGATAAAACTAATAGTCAACTTCAGATCTCTTTATTCTAAAACCTAAGTCCAGTCCATCACACTCTGATATCTGCTCATAGCTTAAATACACATAGACATCTCTAATTTTAGTCAATTTTCCAGTCACATTGGCTAAAATCGAATATTTTCTGGTGCTTGGGAATGTAAATTTCAGTCTCTTAGTAATTATCTTATGCACATACCATCTTCACTGGAGATGCCAGATAAATGAGATGTCACTGCGCTTAACAGCAAGGATCACTGCTGCTGGCTTTTGATTGGCTCCATCTGTTGCTAGGAGGAGTTGCCATCTCTCAGAAGCTGCCAACCAAGCAGACATTGCTGAGTGGAGCTGAGCCCAGGTTGACAGTAGCTAGAAAAGGAACACGTCCTAACCTGGCAAGGACATCTTTCAAGTCGATGTTATTGTCGACTAGGCTGACAAAATTCCTGATTTTGATGCATTTCATTGCTTTTCGTAAGCCCATTTTTATGTTTTTTTCCTTACTTGAGTTCACTTAATTGCTGACAGACTATTTTCACACACCTTGCAAAAGAATAAGTAAATTCTAATTAACATCTGACATGCAGAATTTGGTTCCAGCTCTAGTGGGAAAGTGATACAGTATTTGATTAAGAGAAATAAGGACTATTTCTTCTAAATAAGGACTCTGGGCACACATCATCTTCCTGGCAATTACAAAAGAGATTTTAAAATGTTCCCTTTAGGATTTTGATGAAAGAATGAGGATTGTTCCATTTGGATGGCTTCCCATGTTGAAAATCCTGTTTATCTGCAATGTGACTGAAATAGATGCTGGGGAAGGAAAAGCATTATGTTCATTCTTTCCCTTCTTGCCTTTACATATCATTATCTGTCTGCCTGGAATGTTCTTCACCTTGTTTGGCTGACTTCTCTTCACTCCTTATGATCAGGCTCAAATGTAGGATTTGTTATAAAGCTTTGCACACGCATCTCTACCACCAGCGCCTATTTGGATCATCATAGTCCTCAGAATACTTCATTTATATTCATGTTTGGGGACTTATGCCAGTAAACTACCTTTATGGTCACTGTTTTCTGCATGGCCATTTTCATCACTAAGCTGTTGAATGTCTAAGGTTCGAGGACTCTATTTTATGCACTTTTGATTTGCTAACACCTAGTGCCATGTGCCTGGCCCTAGGAGACACCTCTCCTTAAACTCCCAACCTCAGCCCCAAGACGTTTAGTGAGTTAGCAAAGTGCATACTATGATATATCATCCGCCTTAATCTCCAAACAGCCCAATTTGGGTTCAGGAGTCTCAAAAACTTGGTTTAAAAGGAAAAAAAACCCAACAACAACAAAACCATAATTATATCTCTGGCCCCTGAAATATATAAACTGCCTCCAAGTATACACAACACTTGGAGGTATTTGAGCATTTTCTAATTACAGAGTCTGGAAAATGGAGCACAGTCTGTTTAATCTGGAAGGAACTTCAGAAAGTCAGTCGGCCTACAAGCTCTTTGACAGATGTGAAAAGAAGGCTCCCAGAGGATGCGTGATCTGCCGAGGGCCACCCAGAGGGCTGCTGGCTGAGCTCTACTGCAGCCCTCGTGGGCATTCTGTTAGATTGTTTTTCTCCCTCTCGCTCAATTGTTCTGCGTTGTGCTTACTTTTCCATTCTCTATAGCAATTTCTTAGTTGTACATTTTGGACTCTCAGTGATATTTAAATAAAATGGGGTTTCTCTTACTCTCTTCATCACATTCTCACATTCTCTTCACTGCAAAGGGTATAAAAGTGAAAAGATAGTTCTGATTTGGAGAGTAAATGAAAAAAGAGATTGCTCAGCCTCCAAAGGATTAGAAAGCAAAAGCCTTCTTCATTCTTGTTTCTTTCCCTGCCCCCATCCTTACCTGTTTTCTACTCCCCTATTCTCCTTTCCTCTTCTCAAGGTGGAGAATCTACCCACTTTCTCCACTGGGTTGAAAGTATAATTATTCATAATACTAAGCAGCACTGGCCTTTCTGTTCGTACCTGCTCATGCCCTTACCTGGACCACTCCTCCCTCCACTCTGCCTGGCCAATTCTTGCTCATCTTATAGGTGAAAGCTTCAGTTTCACTGACTACCAGGCTACATATGCCTTAGTTGCCACAGTACTCCTTTCCTCCATAGTGTTTTTCATAATTTTTAATTTTTTGTGTTCTTATTCATTTAATTAATACCTATTTCTCCAAGTAGACTGTAAGTTCCACAAAGTCAGAGACCATTTGCCCTGTGTTACACTGTTGGATATCCATTGCCTAGCATGTGGTACATGACACCTAATAGATGCCCAGTAAATTTTTACTTAATAGATTAATTGATTAATTAATTAATTAATTAAGCAATAATTACTAGCTGTTGTCTATATTTGCCAATCAACTATTTAGTGGAACTCTGTTCTTTTAAAATACTACGAGCAAGGTAAAGAGAGCATTCATGTCTTCACTGAGGCTTGTCCTGGAATGATTGGACTCCATGCCCAGTGATTAATTTATCTTTGTCTAGTCCTTATCTATCCCCTTCCTGACATCATAAACTCCTTTCTATTGTCCATTTTTTCACAGCAAAATTTTAGATCCATGTTTCTTTAGACTTTCAATACCTCACTTCTTTTTCTCATGAATAGTGACTTCTCTCCTCTTTTTGGCCCAATGCATTTGGCATGCTCTTACATGAACTGATTTCTGGACAACATTTAGGGATTCTTAACCTTTTTATGTCATTCATCACTTTGGCACTCTTGTGAAGCCTGTGGATTCCCTTTTCAGAATAATAATTTTTAATGCATAAAATAGAAAGTGCATGAGATTACAAAGAAAATGAATTATACTGAAATACATTTCTCTACGACTCTCAACTCTCACTTCTCCTGACTGCCCCTGGGAAATAACTGGTTTGACCAAAATTAGATCCTACCATGCCACCCCCATTTTCTGGCCCCAGGCAATTGGAAGGTAATAGATTGATTGTCCAGGATTGTGATGTTGGGCTGTCTGTGTTTTAGCTAAAAATCAAGGTAAACTGTAAGGTCCTTTGCAAACAACTTCACTGTTAAACTTTACATAGCCTTTAAAAATCAGCTTCAATGAGAGATACATTCCAACAAATATCTACATTGGTTTTAAAGTCAGTGATGCCAGTATTTATTGACATTCAAAGTGGATCATTATAATTTAATAAGTATTACTGGTGGCTGGCACTGGGAGGAGGGCTGCTCTGTGATCGGGTAGGTAAGATTTTCCATCCCAGGGCACCCAACCTGCAGGTGCTATTAGCAACGATACCAGCGTCTTCCTAAGCATGCCCCAAGGTGGCAAAGGGATTGCCTGTACTCCCCCTAGGTTTTGCTGGAGTTTCCACCGGCTTTTGTGGGAGATGAACACAAACTGAAGAGGAAATAGGCCCCCATGGGACAGGTAGAGCAATGAGTGCATGGAAGAAAAATAAAGAACATAAACATCTGAGGCAGCTTTGTGATTCCAATCCTGAAATTAAGTCCTTCTAATGAGGAGATGCCCAAAAGAATTGAGGTATCTGGAAAGAATCTTAGTCTTGGAGCTGGAAGATTGAGTTCGAATCCTGGCTTGGTGCTTTGTGCCTTGCACGTTACATGATGGGCGATCTCTATAACTTCATGTGACACTCTAGTCCTCCTCCTCATAGTCCGGAATCATCCTTACTTCCTTCAAACTATAAACTCATCAGAGAATATTTAATTTAACAAGAATTTATTGAGCATTTTTAGTGCGTCAGCACTTTTAAGACATCTTAGGAACTACACCATATCCTGCATAATGCCTAGAATAAAATTAAGCATGCAATGTGTGTTTGAGAAGCTCCCGTGGACTGTTTCCATATGAGTAGTTTCCATACTATGCCATGTAAGTCTTTCAGCCTTCTATTCAAAAGATACTTAAGTTCTCTCTTTTTTAAAAATACAGTATAAATTAGGAGAGGAAACAATCTTAGGAATATCCCAAATATGTGAAAGAATAAGCTATCTTCTTAACACTATGGAAGCACACATTTACATACAACCAATTTGTATGGTAATCACAGGCCATTCTTATCCAGAATTTCTCAGCAACACAAATCGAATTTGAATTTGCAGGGTGTAGTCAAAAGTGATATAATTTCAGTTACAAATTTCAACAAATTGGTGGGAGCAGGAAAGTTATTTCTACATCTTGGCCTTCCCTCAATCTACAATATCCTCCCCCAATTCCTTCTGCCTGTCAAAACCAGGCAAAATCCAAGGAAAGCTACATCTTTTGTGAAGCATTGTCTTGAACCTTTGCCAAATATAAATATTTATTCCTTCTTTTGTGCTCCGGCTGTCACCTCTATTGTTGTCTTTAATCATCTTCATTTTTCATTGACCTTTCTCTAGTTAATTATAAATTTTATGAGATCGAGGGACAAATATATTTGCAATATATTTTAGAGCTCAACGAATAATAATTCATTGAAGGAATGAATGAATGAGTGAATGAAGCTGAAAGAACATTAATTCTTTTTTTTTTTTTTCTTTTTTTTAGAAAGAGGGTCTCACCCTCTCACCCAGGCTGGACAGTGGTACAATCATAGCTCACTACAGCCTCAACTCCTGAGCTCAAGGGATCTTCCCAGCTCAGCTTTCCAAGTAACTGGAACTACAGGTGCATGCCACCATGCCTGGCTGATTTTTCATTTTTCTTGTAGAGAAAAGGTCTCACTATATTGGCCAAGCTGGTCTTGATCTCCTGGCCTGAAGCAATCCTCCTGCCTCGGTCTCCCAAAGTCGTGGGATTACAGGCGTGACGCACCTCACCCAGCCTGTTAGTATTTTATTCAGTAAAGATCTGTGGAATGATTAGTAGCCACTCTGTGTCATACACTGTGTTCAATATTGGATATATAGTGGTGACTTTGTGCCTGCCACCACAGTACTAACGGCCTAATATTTTAGTAAGAGTTACCAATGTCTTCTCAGTGATAAAGAATATATATCCAGAAATGTAGGGATTCTACCATTTTTGAGAATGTATAGAAAAATCTGTGTCTCTTAAAAATTTAACACTCACTGAAGTATAGAAGTGAGCTTTTGAGAAATACAGGGACCACAAAAAGACCCAGTATGATTCTGCTATCAATACCTAAAAAATATTAAACATGTGAATCATATCAAAATTAGCACTGCTGATTTTGAGGATGCTTGAGATTCTATTTCAAGTCTCCAAACAGGGATTTCTTTTTGATCTTATCCAAACCATTTATGACTTGAAATCCTCAGTTTTATAATCAATTGCTCATTCTCCCCACAAATGAGTATTCTGAGGATTGATTATTGTAAAGCACTTTGCAAATGAAAGGCCTATATAAATTCTAAGTGGTGTTGTTTTGTTGTGGGTGATGAGCAAGTGACATATTGACAAAAGCCCCCATTTGCTGAGGCCTGCATTGATGTATTAAACTCCTGCTGTAGAACAGTACCTCTGGGAACCTTATGTATTCTTTTCTTTAGATATGTGAATTAACAATTAAAAATAATTATATTGCAGTACTCCTTGTGATGCCAGTCAAGAAACCATGGGATGTGGTCTTTGAGTTCCAATTACCAGAGTGCACTTTTCTCTTCTCTTTTGAAACAAAGTATTATCTGAACCAGTCTAGCAATCCAAAAAAGCGTTTTTTTTTTCTTTTTAAAATTTTTGCTTTGTAGTGTATTTGCAGAAAAGAAAATGAATCAGTTTGGTTTGTAAGCTGTGAGTCAGATTGTGGGAGAATTCTAGCCAGTTAGGTTTCTTTCTTAAAATTTTTTCGAAGCAAGCGTACCTATACTTTGAGTTTGGTACTTTAATTGTTTTTGACAACATGTGCTGGTAGAAAGATAGTAACGAGTTAGCAATAAGCTTGCTGTGCCAAAAAGAAGTCTGGGTAATGAAACTTGCACAAAGCAATTTGAGAGAAGTTAGGGTATCTCATTTTGGGGCATTCTGCTGACTCCCTGGATTTTATTCTATTTGTATACTGTGTGTAAGCCTGTATTCTCTGGGTTTGGGCTAAAAGCTGTTCAGGAGTAATGGTACCAGTGCAAATGAGAGAAGAGGATTAGACTATACAACCTCAATAGTTCTCTTCTGAAAAGTAAAGTTTGGACTTTAAAGATCTTTTGTTTTCAAATTTGACAGTATCAAATTTGCATGCCATTTCTTAAGGGATTGTAAGTTTCATACAAAGTTATAGATTACTTGTGTGCACTAAATTTGTAAAGAGCATTTATTTCATTAGTTTTGAAGGTGTAATGATGTTCTTTGCAAAGCTAAATTATCTATGAAACTGAACAAGTTAACTATTAATCTCATGTTTTGATATGTCATGTTTCCTTATTAAATCATGACAATTTTTGAGGATTTGGTTTAACAATAAAATGAAATATCTATATTGCAGTGTTTTAAAATCGGAGTTTTATTGGACTAGCTGTCAAATATGGGAGTATTTGTGATAAAAATAGTCTGTACCAACCTGATTTTGCCAAATAATTTCAGGGAAAAAATTGTTTGATTTTATATAAGATTGACTATCTCTTAAAAAGCAAATCTAGATTTACCTTTAAAGATAGCCCATCAAAACAACCATTCTAGGTTGGCATATTTTGCTGTAGTTTCCTGTTGACACATTTCAGTAGTGTTTAATCAATAGTGCCCCTCCTGTGACTGTATTGAGCTCTTCTTCATTGGACAGAAAATTAGGAGAGAAATATAGATATTAATCCGCTCCATCTTACTTGCATATTTTGTATTTGAATAATTCTTCTTACATTCAACACATTTTTTTGAGGTCTTATATCTGTTGAACAATTACCCAGGAGAGATGGCATCTAAAGTCCATAATGCCATAGGACAGTGATTATAGTTAAGTGAGGCCTAAGGTGATACCTGGCATATAATTAGTGTCAGTGATTATTCAAAGATCATGATAGCCTAGTAGTGTAAATGTTTCCAAAATTACCATGTTGTTTTGTAGTAGATGGATAAGTGAACTGGGAGTGAGAAAATCTAATTTCTAGTTCCAGTCCTGCCACTGATCCAGGCCGAAGAGTACCATGCATTGCCAGAAGGCTCCAGGTGGTTCTCTTGGATATAGGTCTGCCTTTGTAGACCAGAGTGGGGTGGGAATGAGTGAGTGCTAGAAAGGGAGCAAGCAGGGTTCATGCCATGTTTCTTCTCCATCACTCTGAGCCTTAAAGGCTCATCATTTTGTGTCGCTAGAAACAATATACTTACATCAGCATAGGTCCCCCTCTTAACTTTGTAGATTATTTGGTCTGATAAAGTCCATTGGTATTATTTGAAGACAGGGTCTTATGGCCAACATTTTCAAGGTCTGTGCCCCAAGAAATCAAATGTCTTGATGAATTCCGTATTTTATGTGCCCAAGGTAGCCCTCTTAGGGGTAAACAGTGTGTCTTTTATTATTAAAGATTATATTGTACTTATTAAATATTATATTTAATCTAGCAGTAGTTACTCAATCTCATTGAAGTTCCTTTGCCCTTATCCATTTAGAAGATTAGTGTTGCTTATATTTTTATTTAACAGTTGCAAAACTTATGCTATCCAGCTAGTCTTCCCTCCAAACTAAAATTTGTTGAAAGATCAGGAAGAAAGCAAAAATGTGTTTTAAACATTCAAAAGATAAATTATAATGTCGTTATATGTAATCTCTTGTACTTTACTTGTAAGTGAAGAAATTGTTACGTGTTTGTATGATCTGATACCTGCAGTTCTACCAACTGAGGCTGCTTTGTTTCTTTGCCCAGGGAGACAATAAGCTACACATAAAGAGGGAAAAGAAAATGATTGAAATACTTGTGTCTCCCCCATGCATATATTGAAATCCTAACCTCCAAGGCAATGGTATTAGGAAATGGGGTCTTTGGGAGATAATTAAATTATGAGGGCTCTCATGATTGGCCTTAGTTCCCTTGTAAAAGAGACCCTGGGGAGTTACCAAGTTCCTTCCTGCTCCTCCAAGCGAGGACTGAGTGAGAAAACACCATCTATCAACCATAAGAGCAAGCCATTCCCACACACCAAATCTGCCATCACCTTGATATTGGACTTTGCAGCATCGAAAACTATAAGAAATACATTTTGTTGTTTGTCGTTTATAAGCCACCCAGTTTAGTGTATTTTGTCATAGCAGCCCAAACAGATGGCAATAGGTGAGAGCTAGGAGAAACAACCTTGAATCAAAAGAAAAGGCAGGCAAATGTTAAATAGATATTAGAAAACATTTCACACAAAAAAGAAGAAAAGTTTGAAAGGTACAAAATCTCCAAATCCTTAGTTATAAACAGCAATCAGTATATTATAGTCCTGAAAAGTCCAGTTTACTGAAGTTTTTATTGACCTGAATTGCTCTCTTCAAAAATCTTGCAAAATTTGGTCCTACTTTTTCATACAGAGGACCTCAAATGGGTAGCAAATTAAAACACTAGAATAATCCCTAAATCAAATTGGCCTTGAGGATGTGGGGATGTGGAGATGGAAAGATATGTCAAGTTTTATTTTAGAAAACCCTTTTAAAAATTAGGTTTGAAATTAGCAGTGGAAAGATGATTGGAAATCCCCAGACACTTAAACTTCATTTTGTCTTCTGTTCAAAAATTATAAGAATTAATTTTTCATATAATTTTCTTTTGCTTCCCAGGAAAAAGCGTTTTTCCTCCTCCACACCCTGAATTTTTTTCTTTAGAAAACATCACAAGAGCTCAGAATTAGATTAAACAGAGAAAATTCTGATTGACTTAAATGAATTCTCTCCCCCACTTTCATCTCTCCTTTTCATCTGTCTATGAAAGAAATTTAAATGAAATTCTGATAGAACATTTGATTAAAATTACCTCTCAAAAAGTCATTTGTTCAACTGGTATATGTGTGTTGGTATGTATATGTGTGTGTGTGTGTGTATGTGTATGTGTGTGTGTATGCACATACACATATATATATAAATATCTTTTAGATAGATAATGAGCCGGTCAGAGAGAGAGCGAGAGAGAGCGAGAGAGAGAGAGAAAGAATGGGAAAGAGAAAGAGACTGACTTTACAAACCAGAAAATTGTATAGACCTTTGAAATATTTTTCCCCATATTTATTTTAACACCTTAGGCATTAAAGCAATTTTATGCATATTTGAATAAATGATTGATTTTTTCCTTTAATGTCCTCCTATTATTTTATTGGTTTTATGAGTGAAAACAATGTAGAAAGAGGAAAGATCCAGATATTTCCATTTTCATTTACTAAGACAAGATGCTAGCACTGATTGAAAGAATTTTAAAACAGCCAAGGTCACTTATATATAGCCCTACTGTCCTAAAGTAAATCATCATTAATTCTCTTTACAAAAATTAGAAAGGAAGGATGTTGACTCAGTGGAACATATTGCTCTATGTCCGTAACTGTGTAACACTGTGAACACTAAAAAAATTGGTTAGTATTCTTGACCCAAGGACTACAAAGCATTTGAAAAGAAGCCACATGATTTGGCAATAGCTAGTTGGATCAATACGTGAACAAAATAAGCTCTTAGGAAGTCACTTGCATCATGCTGAACAAACTTCTGATTCTGAGCAATAATAGTGAGTGGTTTTAAACGTACTGTGGGTATAACCAAAATTTGGTGTGGATTTTAGCCTTTTTTATATTTTGGTTGGCTGTCAATGCACATATTTTGAGCTTTGACTGTGAAATCATTATCCATTGCATTCCTTTTTCCACTTAAATGGCATGTTGAGTTGAGTTAGACACATGGCCCCAATGCTAATTTGATACAAATATTGTCAACTGTAACACACTGCTTTTATGAGGACTTCGGGAAAATACTTTCTTTTTTCCTTTTAATTAAGATTCACAATCTGTTACTCCAGGAGTTTATTGTCAATGGTTACATAATTTTAGTATTTGTCTTAAAACAGAAAGAATGTATTTCCATGGCTAACTTATTCCCATATATTTATTTCCCCTACTTATTTCCATAGGTTTCTCACATTTATTCTTATTAATATATATGCTTTGCTCTGTATTAGTAAGCCAATACTTCCCAGAGTATTTATTTGAGAAAAAAGTCGGTTTTGTGGGGTAATATTGTGGAATACTCCTCTGGCAATAATGATAATTTTTTTAAAGAATAACACAAGATTCCCAAACTCATGTCTACAGCATAATTAATAAATTAAAATGTTCCATAAATATATATATGTTTATATATATCATTAGATATATATAATATATATCAGATATATATGTAATATATATCAGATATTTTTAATAATCAAAAAGCTTTCCTAGTCAGTGATATTAAATCACCAGATGGCTATGAAAAAAGCCATTTATTCATATACATATAATGTATAGTCCATGGACTGGGAACATGATAATTTAATATGATTTAAGCACCAAGGGCTAATAACAGTATAAATGTAGATAGATAGATATGCACACATACACACACACACATTTAGACATGCATAGATGTATATGTGTGTGTATATATATATATACACACACATATACATGTGTATTGTATACATGTATTTTCTGTATATATATACTTTTTTCAAAGTACATAACTTTATAGCTCACCAGACCAAAACTGATTCTAAGACAAATTAACAAGGACACAACCTATACACAACTAGGTGGGGTATTTTTGTTTTTTAATGAAGAGTGACTTTGAATACAATATAGTGTAAGAACCTATCTTTTCTGTATAGCAAGTGGAATTTTCCACCTTGTCACATGGAAATAAGTATCATTATGTGGTAGAGACCCAAGAGATGAAGTCCTGGCCCGGCTGCTTACTAGCTTTGCAGCGAAGGCCAATGTCTCTGTGAGGCTCTGGTTCCTATGCCATCAAGCAGTAATTCTAATCCTTATTGTGCCACTTCATTGGGTTGCTTTGAGGATCATAGTGATCTAATTTATGACTATGAAAGGACTCTGGAAGCCCTAAAATGCTACCTGCAGGTAAACGGTGATAGGGTTATTGATTAGTCAAATGCTCAACAAGTTATGGAGTCTGTTTAATGATAAAGGATTCTTGTAATTTTTGCAGACTACTCAGAATTGAGGTTAGATCCCTCAGCCACAGATGCCCATTCTGCCAAAAAGTCTTGCATGTAATCACAAAATAACCTGTTACAAGATTTGTAACTATTGCAAAGGACTCCATGATTAATATAGGGTGGTCCTGCCTGTATTACAGTACCCTTGTGATGCTGCATGGCAGGCATCATCCAGCAGATAGTGGTAAGTTACACACGTCAGTCATCTGCATAGCAAGCCATGAGTTTCTCTCCTGTGTGTAAGCCGTCATCTACAAACTTATATGGCCTTTGCTCCTTCTATATGTCATGTGGACTAGTAAATCGTAATTCAGATTTTTAAAAAATGCATCAGGGCACATTGTTCAGCTTGGATATGTTTACCTCCTTCATGAAGATCGTATTTCTGTGCAAAATAATAAATTATGATTTGGTGATATTCTGAAAAGACATTTTTAAAAAATTGACAATTATGAATTCATTAAATCTTTTAGAAAATGAAAAATAGCATTCTAATAATTATAGCTACCAATTATTAGGCACTGAATATATGCCAAGTAGTGTGCTAGGTGTTTTACACGCTTTATCTTGTTTAATCATAATGCCCATTTTGATGTGGTGAATACTTTTATTAACTACAGATGAGTATTAACAGATAAGAAGCTGAATTTCTGAAAGAAATTCGTTCAGGGTTGCATGGCTAATACACGGCATACCACAGTGCTGGGCTTATCTAGCTTCAAAAGGCTTGCTCTCACCCATTGCACCTAGGAATTGTGCTCTATAGACACATATAACTCCTACAACTTCCCCTTTCTTCACTACTTTATGAAAAGCTCTTACCACTGTCTAAAGTCATTATTGATGTGTTAATTTATCGTAGAGATGTGATTCATAGGCAGTGCAGTGCAGCCAAAGGTCTTGGAATGAGATACTAGAAGACCTGGCTCCAAGTCCACGCTTCCATACAAAGCAGAGTCATCTTGCAAATGTCACTTGATCTCTTTGAGCTTCAGTTTTCTCATCCATAAAGGAAAGATGATAAAACCTTTTCAGAGGAATTACTGGAAGGTTGAATGAGGCACTCTCTGATGTGTTAAGAAATAAATTGTTGTAATTGGGCCTGGTATCTCTTTCTAATCATATTAGGTAAATTCAACTTATTCCCCTTGTGAGGAGGGAACTGGTATTTATTGAACATCTAATATGTACCAAGTGCTTTATTTACATTAATTAATATTAACCACAAACTTAGAAATTAGATATTATTACCCCAGTTTTGTAGTGAGTAAACAAATGTTTTAAAGTGGCTATTTCTCCCACATACTGCAAATAGTAAGGGATGAAGTCACTAATCCCATTTGACTGTTTGCTCTTCTCTTCTGTATGCCGGAACCAGGTCTCTGCAGTACCCAGCAAGATTCCAGTCTGCTCCTCACACATGTCAACCTGGAATGGTCACTGCATTTGCCTGTTTGAATCCTTCACTTGTTTTTGTTTTTGTTTTTGTTTTTTCCATATCTTCCAGTGGCTGTCCCTTCTTGTTATTCCTCATACTTTTGTTTTGGCACAAAATCTGAGAGATGCTGTCTTACTGCTCCTAGTCACCAGTCACATTATCTATTTTGTTTTCTTGATAGTACTTGTCACTGTCAGGAATTACTGATACTTTTATGTAGGTATTGGTTGACTCCTCCAATAGAATGTAAGTTTCCTGAGACCAGGGGCCTATCTTCTTTGGTCCTTCATCCCAGCACTTAAAGTGGAGCCTGGCACAGTAGGTATACAATCAGTAACTGCTGAGTGAATGAATGAATGATGTTCAGCTGTCTCTCAAAATCTATTATCGTCCATCTGAGGCAGATCGAAACATTTTAAATGTAACCTTCAGTTTCCTGAGTGAATATCAGTGTTCTTCCTGAATGTCACCTAATTTCCTGCAAAGATGTCTTGGTGCGAATAAGCTTGAGTATCAGTGAGTGATGAGCCTCTGTGCTGGGACTCCAATGGCACTCTGACAGGGGGTTTCTTTTTGTATCATGGATGGTAGTTCTTAGCCATGATAAAAATTTAAGCATATAAGACAGGGTACACATGAAAACTTAGGAAGTTTTAAAGACTTTTAAAATGCAAATATAATGTTTATATCTTGAGGATACAGTTTGCAGCCAATCTTTAAAGTGTAATTACAAATAGAAAACTGAATTCATAAAAATGGTCCACAGGCCTTGGCAACTGGTACAAGCTAGTTTTGGGGTAGACTAACTGAAATTTGGTCTACTTTGTTATTGAAAACTCATTAAGAAAAGAATTGATTTGAGCTGTACTTGCTTGAGTGCATTTATCATTGCAAGAATCCTAATTATGAACACTTTATAGTTGATGATTCAAGAAATAAGATGGCCATGGGTGAACTGTCAGGCTTTTAGTTGAAAATGTGGAATCATCAATTAAGATATAAGTATCATTTGGGTTGTAAACATAAATTTAATCTGAATATCAGCTATAAGCGATGATCATAATATAATTTAGCGAAGAAGTTTTTTTTACATTTAATCACAGGCATAAATATAATTCTTGAAGGAAGATTCATGAATCCCTTGGAAGGATAGATTCTCTGTTTTGTGTTTTTCTTAAACAATAGCTAGATAGATTATATAATTGCACTTCAGCTTCGATACTGTTTCTTGATAACTAGATGTAATTTGCATTAATTTTTATAAATTGCTCTGATTCTGTGCTGTAATTTTTTTTCTGTTGGTAATTGTTTGTATTTTGTGAATGGTGGATCTTTGTCACACATAGTAGTATTGCAATTTAAAAACTTACTTTTCAGTGTCCACATTGTGTTTGGAAACTTATCACTTCTACCCAAAGTTATGCCTATAACAAACAACCCAAATCCTGAAGCAGTATTAGATATGTTTTTATTCTAAAATCCTTTCTTTAACTTATTTCTAGGCATGATAATACCTTATTAAACAATGATTGACAGTAACTACATTTTCTTGATGATCGAAGTAATCAAGGAAAGTTACTACACCAGGAAACCCTTTTTGGCTTAGTCTGGGTTAAAGAGGTATCTTTTATCTATTCTTCTATAATGTGCTTATATTTATCATAGCATTCACCATTTTTTTTTTAAAAAAACAAGATAATGCATCCTTTTCCACTAATAGATAATGAGTTCTCAAAAGCAGATGATCCAGATGCCATGTCAATCTTATAAACTCAGATTTTGGCATAGTTGTTGGCACATGATACATATTAAATAAATAATTGCTGAACTTGAAATCCAGATGGATACTTTGCTCTTTTCAGTTACATTCTCAGAGACATTTAAGGTTTTTCAATTATTTCCTCCTTCACTGAATGACCCCAGTCAATTTTGGGACTAGTGGCTTTACTGCTTTGGCTGGATTTTTCTATGTAATCCGTTCTCACCTGTACCAGCTTTCAGAGCTTTTCTCATAGTTGTTGCTTCTAATCTGCTTTGATTCAACAGACCAGATAACTGAGCACATGAAAACAATAAGCTAAATTTTACAGACTATTAACCTCTGAACAACTTCTGAACAAAGCTATATGCTTAGCATTGTGTTAGGCATCATGCTGGTACGAAGAAAATATAAGACACAGTTCTTCCCAGTTTATTTGGAGATGCAATATGTAAAAAGAGAACACAACTGGAGAATGAGATCATATATTAGTGAGTTATGAAATACAGATGGGGGTAAAGGAAGTATGGCTAAGGGAATTAGGAAATTAAGGAAGGCCTACATTATCATGGCAAACTGTATGATTAGATCTAAACCTTGGGAGTTAAGCAAAAAGAAACAGATTGGGTGATTGACAGAATTTAAGTAATTTGGAGGAAAAAAATCTAATACAGTCAAATATTATATTTTTTCTTATTTTAGGCCTGGTAGTCTCCTATTCTGGGTCATTTAGAGAATTTCATTTACTTTTGATTATTAATTTTCTATTTCAGCATTTTTTTTTTGGTTTGTAGATTGCTTCATCATCTTAGAATTGGATAGAATATAAATTCTAACGCAAACATTTGGAAAGGATGATGTATTTTACATTGTCACTTCTGTACGTTACAACTATTTATGCCATGGCTCAGCAGCAGATATAGAATGTCCTCAAGTTCCCTATGAGTGGTCAAATCCGTCCCCAGCTATCATGTAACACTTGTATTATTTGATCACTTGTTTATAAAATAAAGATAATTTGACAAAAAAAATTTAAAGAGCATACTCAAAACAATGATAAAACATCATCCTATGTGCTTTGTAAATATTAATTAGCACAATTAATTAATAAAAGGAGTTCTTTCTTCATTCAGCTTTATGAGTTCATATCATTGTCTCCTATGTGCCTTTTTTGGAGACCAAAAATTCCTTGTTGAAAATGTCTGTTTCTGCCATTGGTATGGACACCTTAAACAACCAAAACTCTGGTCATGATCTCAGAAATCACAAAAAACAATGCAATCTAGCTCCTCTTGTGTTATCCTGGATAGAGCTGGAGTTCATTCTACTAAGTGAAGCATTACAAGAATGTAAAAACAAGCATCACATGCACTCACCATCAAATTGGTATTAGTTGATCAAGACTTAAGTGCACATATAGTAGTAACATTCATCGGGTGTCAGGCAGGTGGGAGGGGGGAAGAGGGGGTGGGTGTATATACACCTAATGGATGTGGTGCATGTCTGGGGGATGGACATGCTTGAAGCACTGACTCAGGCGGAGCAAAGACAATATATGTAACCTAAACATTTGTACCCCCATAATATTCTAAAATAAAAAATTAAAAAAAGAAAAAGAAATCAATCCATTCAGTCAGATTGCAGATCGCTGTAACTGAAAAAGGGAGAAAATATTTCTGGGTGCTTTAAATTCTTCATAATTCTAATACCACAGTGCTCAGTATTAATAACTGAATTGCAGCTTTTCCAGCCAGAGTCTACTATTGATGCATGGAGGGTTTTATGATTTGGCAAGAACCTTAGGGAGGCTTCATAACTCTATCAGAAAATCCACCTCTCTCTCATGGGTACCAGCACATATGTGATAGAAAACTAGCCAGACATCTGACAACATTCCATCCAGGGCACTGGGATTAATCCTTTTCCTCCTTAGTTTCTTTAAATTCATATCATAGCAAAAGTGTCTGTTACTTCAAGATTCAGTTCACTTGCCATCTTCTTTTTAAAATCTTCAGTTGCTTTAGAGGAATCAATGGCTGCCTCTCTAAGCCTGTCATTCTGTGCTTATATGACTAAGGAGGGTACATTTTTGTTTAATTGAATATATATCCATCTCTCCTAAACTGTGATCTTCTCAGGGACAGGCACCAGGTTATACTTGTTTTTGTATCTCCTGGACATTGTAAATACTCGAACATTTGCTGTCATAGTCAGTGAGTACACTATTAGTTGACTCAATTACTTCTGGTTATTTTCACCAAAAGCCTTGAAATAGTCTAGAATCTTACTTTATACTTTCACAACAGGATGTATTTGCAAACAGGTAGTATTTCATTTACTTCATGCAAGAAATTTTAATTACTGAGGGCATTCATGGAAATAATTATAAGTTAGTTTGACCTAAAAGGTAGTTCCACAGCATGAACACCAAAAATAAAAGTATAATTAGGTTTTTGTATATTTTAGTTTTATTAGAGGAGGGTAGGAAATGAAGCAAGAGCTTCAGGATTTAAAAGAATGTCAGGTTATAAGGAGAAAATGACAGTAAAAAAACTATGCTCACATTGTAGATTCTTAGAAAAAAATGCTTATCTATTTACATAAGTCATTTTTTAAAAAAGCAAATTACATAAAATATTTCATTTACTTATTTTGCTTATTATCTGTAATAAGTTCATATTCTTCATAACTCATTGATTTAGAAAATAAGTCCTTGACTTAAGGAAATTTGTTTGAGATTGTAGAGAAAAGAACATGAGATTTTGAGTGAGGAGGATTGAATTGTAGTCCTAGCTTGGCCCATTAAGAATTATGTGGTTATGGCCAAGTCCCTCTATTTCTTTGAGTCTCAGATACTTCATTTGTACAATGGACGTAATAGTTCCAGTATCACAGAAATTAATTGCTCATCAACCACTACGAGCCGTGGGGATGAAATAGGGGTGATTTATGTTCTACTTGGTATTATAGGGCATGAGGGTGTAATTCAGGACTTGAAAATCTTTATTTGTTAGATCATATTAAATCCCAAATATTAATAGTAAATAGCATACCACAACAGCTTGTTATATTAATACATCTCTGAAATGCGTCTTTGAATAAAAGCTGTTTTCTCCACTTGCACATTGGTGAAACCTGACTGGGGTGGCTCCCAGGCAATCCATTCAGCTTGTTGAATGTACGTAACTTTAGTGTCATCAACAATCTGATATGAGCCCAGTGTTCACTGCATAACGCCAGGGCCAATGAGTTAAAGGTCCAGCTTCCCCAGGAGTTTTCTGAATGGCTTCAGGAACTCATTTTAACGCTTCCAGCCTGATGATTCTATGACTCTATGAAAGCCAATAAATTACAATAGTGTCTATCTGGAGTTGTTTTGTGAGTTATTGGGAACCTGAGATTGGGAGTTTTGTTCTTTATACTCCCTGACTGTATTGATCTGCATTGAGAGTCAGGACAAACATTACTCTCTCCCTGTGAAATGGTAGATAAAAGGCAGTTCCACAGTGTGACCTGCTTCTCAGAAATCAATAGATCAATACATTTTGTTCTTTTTCTTTCTACCTCCTTCCCCCTTCTGTTCCCATCCCCTGAAGCTAGATAGAGTCTAATATTGTTGGGAAGCCAAATTGCAAAGCTAATACTATGTTTTTGGCAATTTGGAAACTTCTGGTGTAATGATCACTTAAAGGGCAGAGTAGAGGATGACAATAATTGGGGCATATTTTAGCAGTTTGATTAGCCAGATTTCCATTTAAGACTATTAATTGAACATCCATGATGGGCTGCCCTGTGATCATCAATGTGTCACCAAGGAAAAAATGCAGGTACTCCATGCTCCTCCTCATCAAGGACTTTCCAGTATAGAAAGGATGGTGAGGTTTGGAGTATTGATTCCTGACTCCTCATTTTCAGGGTCTAACCAGTAGAAAATAGGGACAAAAGTGCAAATGGGAATCAGAGTATCATTTTTATTATTAGCACTAAGTGTCTAGTTGGAAAAGCTGCAATGCAGAACTCTCTATGGTCCTAAGACAAAACTTCTAGGGTACTTCTAAGTCTCTGAATTAGAAAGCTGTGTCTGTAAATGGTCCCAAGTAGTCTTAGGCATTCAGCCACGTGGGAGTTCCCTGGCAGAGCAAGAAAGGAGGGGATGTCAGGCTTCTACCTGTGTCCTTGGATGAGAGAACCTGAGCTCTGTTTCCGAAGTGCTGATCGCATGAGGGTAGGAGTGGGAAAAGCCTGAGTCTCCATGCAGACAGTGAAATAGATGAAACACACGACCCCCACCTTTAAACCTAAATAGCCCTATTCATTTTCTACATGGCCCAGTGAACATCAATGTTTAACCAGTAAGATTACCTGCCTCTCATATGGAATAAAGAGCTGGGCACAGTAAATGAAAAGCTGTTTCTCTTTTGTGGTAAAGAAGGGAGTGAACATTTACTCTTCTAATAGAAAATGAGATTCTCTTCTAACCAGGAGTGGTAATATGTATACACAAATAAATACTATAACTCAAGTTCCCTAAAAATTTAAACCCAATAGCTATTTAATTATATGTGTGTGTGGAAATCATCTTAAATGTTTTTTGTGAATGAAGCTGGATATAAATAATTAAATAAATACTTGCACTCACCCTTTAATGAAGAGTTTAGTTGCCTGTCAAAAATTTACAAAAGATAGTAATTTTTTGTTTGTAAAAATACAAGGTTAATCACAAAGTTCTACTCAGAGAGAATCACTGAAAAAGAATTTTCCATACTTTTATTAATATTACAAATAATATAAATAATAATAATTGTTAGGTACTGAGGTCCCATGTGTGCTAGGCCCTACACTGTTTCATGGGGATTACATTTATCCAAATTCTTTAGGTAACGTTCGAAAGTATGCTTTATGCTATTCCTGTTATGAAAAATTTTCTCATACCTCTGTGGTACCTTTAAATTATTTTTCAAGGGCCAGTCCCAGAATCACCTCTTCTGGGAAGTCTTCCACAGCTTTCCCTCACCTACATTATTTTTTAATTCGAGGAAAGCCCATAGTTCTGCAAAACATGGTAAAAGCATTCATTTTATCTATTTATGTGTATATGTCTTATGTTTCCCTTACCTCATGGACAGAGATCAAGCTCTATATATCTCTTCACTTTCCCTCAACAATCCTATTTCACCCAGTGCCTTATGTTCATTAAGTTCTCAATAACCGTTAACTTTTACATTATACTGTTGGTGAGTGAGAAGTTAAAAATTAGGAGAACTTGGTTTTTATAATTTGAATTTTTATTTGTTTAAATATGCCATTAATTCATATGATTAACCTTATTATATGAAAGATAAATAGATTTATTCTCATGCACAGCAAAATAACTTATTTCTCACAGTAGTTTAAAATTTCAGGTATTCCATACTGAATATTGTACAAATAATGATAAAGAAATTTTTCTACATGGCTTAATCCTAAACTGAGAAACATTCATCTCCTACTTCAGCAGTTTTGTTTTTTAGTATCTCCATTTTCCAAGGCATGTATAATAATCATAAAGAGATAGAATTTGCTGGGATGAAGCATCATGTGGTTGAAAAGACACTTGTTCGGGAATCAGGAGTCACTATTTTTCCACTTAAGCTTCATAATCATAATGGAACTTTGGGAAGTCCTGTCATTTTTATTCAACTAATATTTATGGAGTTCTCATTGTCTATCACTCACTGTTCTAGACTTTGGAGATATTGTAGTGAGCAAAATATATAAATGTTTCTGTATTTATGGGGAATAACCTCTAGGTTCTCTTTTTGAGACTATTTTCCTAGAAATAAGAAACTCTACATTTGATAAAATGAGAATATTGAATATTTAAGGACTGAATGTCATGATTGCCAAATGGGAAACATTGTGCTTTTCCAGGACATTAACAGTTTAGTTACATGCATATCTTGGTCACTATAGGAGCAAGCATCTTCCTATCATTAGCAAGGGAATGGTTCTGAGATGCGGGACTTCTGTTTCATATCCGTGCTAGGCAAGCCTTGGTAAAGAGCTCTCAATATGGTTTTTATTGATTTACTAAAATAAAAAATGATTTCAGTCTTTTAAGGAAGGAACCACTAAAAATGGTGAAATGAGTGATGCTAACCTAATTAATGTGGTTTGGGATCATCTGCAAACTCTTTTTAACCTTATCAGGCAATTTAATGAACACTGGGCAGGAATAATCAATCCTCAGAATATCATGAGTATATGATACTAATTTGCATTATTTGCTGGACCCATCTTGCTAACTTGTGGTTGCCTTCACATAGGAATAAGGCAGGAATCACAGGGTGCATCTCAGAGACTAATGTAGCTCATGCTGAAAAAAAGTGTTGGGTGAATCATAGCCAGACCTGAGAGAGCAAACCTGATATCAATAAACAAGTAAATTATTTTAAAATGTTAAAGTGTAAGTATACCATAGCTTATAGTCACTACCCACACTATGTACCCATAATAAATGCAATATAAATAATATAGTTATAACATAGTGTAATATGTTATTCATCATCCTATGTACCCAGTGGTATGAAATACATAGTTAAGAAATAAATCTCCTTAGCAGAGACTTCAGATACAGATAACATGTGAACTGGGTAATGAGGGTTGTTGAGGCTCTTACTGTTCTGTGAAAAGGAGGAAGGGCACTCCAGACAGAAGTTACAGCACATATAAATGAGAAAAATGAAGAAGTATGTGGTATGACTAGTGAAACATGAACTACTGACTTCTGGTTTCTTGTCCTATATGTAGATGGCTTAGAAAAGCAATTCAGTGGAGCAAAGGCAGTTTCTTCAAAAAATGATACTTGAACATCTAAACATTTACATGCAAAAATAAATTAATTAAGCCTAGACTTTATACCTTTTACAAAAATGAAGTCAAACTGGGTCATAACGACCACTAGTGGACCTAGTAGACCTAATATAAAACATTAAACTATAAAAATCCTAGAAGATAACATAGGAGAAAATCTAAATGACCTTGGGTTTGGCAATGACGTTTTAGATAAAACATCAAAAACTAGATCTAAGAAAGAGAAAACTGATAAATTAAACATTATTAAAATTAAAACTTATACTCTATGAAACAAACTGTTAAGAGAATAAAAAGACACCACAGACTTGAGAAAATATTTGCAAGTCATATAGGGTAAAGGATTTGTATTCAAAATAATACAGAACTCTTAAAAATCAACAATAAGAAAACAAAAAAATCAAATGAAAAAGTGGGAAAATATCTGGACATACACCTCACCAAGGAATATTTTGATGGCAAATAAGATTAGGTAAAGATGCTCAACATCATATGACCTTAGGGAATTGCAAATTAAAACATCAGATACACACCTACTAGAATGGCTAAAATCAAAAACTTGATAACACCAAATGCTTACAAGGATGTGGAGCAACAGAAACTCTCATTCATTGCTGATAGGAATGCCAAAGGGTACAGCTGTTTTACAAGACAGTTTGGCAGTTTATTACAAGACCATAGTCTTAACATATGATCCAGCAATCATGCACATAGGTATTTAGCCAAATGAGCTGAATACATATCCACAAAAAAAATCTGCAAGCGAATGTCATACCTGCCAAAACTTGAAAGGAATAAAGATGTTCTGTCCTTGATGGATGGATAAACAAATGTGGTACATCCATACAATGGATTATTATTCAGCAATAGGAAGAAATGAGCTACAAAGAGACATGGAGGAACCTTAAATACGTATTGCTGAGTGAAAGAAGCAAGTCTGAAAAGACTACATACTGTATGATTCCAACCATATGACATTCTAGAAAAGAGAAACATAAAAATAGTGAAAAGATGAGCATTTTCTAAGGACTCAGGTGGAGTGAAGAAGGGAGGGATCAAAAGTTTGTGCACAGAAGTTTTTAGGGCAATGAAAGTATTATGCATGAGACTGTAATTGTGGATACATGACATTATACATTTTGCTAGACCTATAGAACTGTATGACACAAAGAATGAACCCTGATATAAACTATGAACTTTACTGAATAATAACATATCAATCTTGGTTCATCCATTGTAACAAATGTACCACAGTTATGCAAGATAATAATAGGGGAAACTGTGTATGGGTGCAGGTATTTGGGGACTATCTGTACCTTCTGTGCAATTTTTCTATAAACCTAAAGTTGTTCTAAAGAGTGAGCTGCTTAGAGTGAGAGATAAGAGCGAAAAATTAATTTGAGGTCATATTGTGAAGAATGACGTGAGAATTTGGTTCTTCTTAAAATGCTTTGCCTTGGTCCGCAATAGGTTTGAGATGGCTCATGGAAATCAGCAATACAAACGTAACATATTAATCATAAGTGAAAAAAATCAAACCATCAAAATGTAAAATATTAATAGCAGGCTAATGCATAAGTATATAAACCAATAAGATATGTAGAGCCTGTAGGCATAAAGGCTTATGGAGCTTCTATATTAGAACCAATGAATTGACCTAGAACTCCTCAAAAGCCATAGTAAAAACAGATACACAGCCATTTACCATAGTTCTTATTGTTTAATTTTGAAGCATAGCAAACTTAGCTACTTCTTAAAGAAAATTTTCAAACAGCATCTCATTGTGAGAGTATTGAAGTATGGCACACAACAGAGAAGAACTCATAACAAAATAACTCTTCTAGTATAAATTATTTTTGACTCTTTTTAATAATGATGGAGGCATGTTGTATATTTAAGAGTCTAGGACTTCTGTACTTTCTTCTTTTTCATCTAGTCGATTCATTCATCCATTCATCCATCTATTCAAAAAATATATGTTGACTACCTGCTATGTACCAAACATTTATCTACATATCAGGGGTAAATCTGAGAGCAAATGGGGCTTACACACTAAGGATTCATCAGATAATTGTTCAGAATATTTAGCAGTGATAGATTCAAGGATAAGTGTTGAAATTATAACCTCCACAATAATTTAAAAACTTATCCTTTATTAAAAGCACTGTATGTCACTTATTAATGTTCTTAAAACAAATGAAGAGGATACTTACAACAAATGAATACATAGCAGTTTGCTCTGTCATGTTATTCAGATGAGTTTAGGTTAAGTTCTTGCTTCTAATTTATGGTATTACTGAGGATTTATGGAAATTTGCTGCAAGAAATCTCCAAGTAGACAGTCCTTCCCATACCAGCATCTACAGCGAAATCAGGAAGCTATTACAGAAAGTATGAGGACTTGAAATTGAAGCCTTTCCACCCCAGGATTACATAAGGACTATAGGGGATAGATTTGGAAGGGCTGAAGATGCATATTTGTTATGTTTTAGGTAAGCCCTGGGTATATTTCACCCAGAGGACTACCCCTAATCCCTTTGCCCCAGTCCTGTGGGAACTCTGAAAACTGTTGGCCTGTGTGTTGCCAAGTGCCCAGGCTGCAGTCACAGTGCTCCCTTCGGCAGCATGGGGATGTCTATGAAGTCATTGCCCAGAAAATGTGTTTGATATAGGGGCTCTCACAGGTGTTGCTCAGTGCCAACTTACAGTCAAGCCACAATATCTCCACACCCCCTGTAGTGGGTTGATTAGTGCTCCCCAAGATTCATGTCCACCTGGAACCTCAGAATGAGACCTTATTTGGAAATAGGGTCTCTGCAGATAAAATTAGGTAAGAATCTTGAGATTATTTCTTACTTGATTTAGAGTGGGCCCTAAATCCAATGACTAGTGTCCTTGCAAGGAAAGGAGAGATGCAGAGACACACAGAAAAGAAGCCCGCATGAAGACACAGACAGAGATCGGAATGATGCAGCTACAAGTCAAAGAATACCAAAGATTGTCAGGAACTCCCCCCACAGCTACGAAAAGGCAAGAGAGGCTTCTTCCCTGGAGAATTCAGATGGCCCTGCTAACATTTTGATTTTAGAATTCTAGCCTCCAGAACTGGGAGAGAATAAACTTGTATTATTTAAGCCACCCAGTTTGTGGTAATTTGTTATGGCAGCCCTAGAAAACGAATACACCTACACACGCCAAATGTGAGAAACTGTAGAAAAATACGAGGAAAACACACAACCAATCTCGGAGTCCTCGGCGTTCAGTGTGGTAAATAAGTCGAAAACAGCACTTCTCTTACAGACGGGATCTTCCCAAATCCTTTTTGTAATGAAACAGAATCCAAAAAGCAAATAAATAAAACTTCACAAAGGCCTAAATGTTAGACTCTTAAGAGAGGCTTTGAATGAAATTCATCTGAGGTATCATGTCAAAGCATAAAACATGTCAACTAAAAATTAGACTATTTAAGCATACATTATTATATTTTTATCCTTTTGTTGTTGGTTTTGTTCTGTAGCTATCAACAGTCAGGTCAGATCCTAGCTCTCCCACTAACTGATTAATTTTGGCAAGTTACTCTTTTTGCTTTAGTTTTCTCATTTGTCATATGGGGGTAATAATAGTTCCTACTTACGGGTTTGTTGTGAGGATGAAATAAATCAATAAATGTAAAGCATTTAGAGCAGTATTTGACACATAGAAAGTGCCTAAATTATGTCAGCTATTATAAAAATTTCTGCTCAGCTACTTGAGATTTGTTTTGGAGAGGCAATAATATCACGATTATTGATTTTAAAATAGTGAAAGACTTACATGCCAGGAAATAAAATTCTGAACAATATTTTCTAATCACAGATTACATCATTAATATATAGGGAGAAAGACTAAAATGTTGAGTTATTTTCTAGTCTTATAACTAGCAAATACCGTGTTTCAAATTTTAAGCTCTGAATTCTTCTTACATTTCTTATCTAATGCTAAGCCGTGACAAGGAAATAAATGTGTTATCTGCTCCATTAACTAAAATTTGTTTGAAAAAAAATCTTATTACATTTGCAAAGTAGGATTCACAAAACAAGCTGCCAAAACAGCTGTGCAGTTCTAAAAATAATAATAATGAATCTAAGTATAACCCCATCACACTCTCTCAAAAAATTACATTTAGACTTCTTAGAACTTTGAAATTATCTTATATTTTCATCCAGTCAACATGTTATAAAAAATATTTTTTGATTATATGTTATGTTAAGATAGGATTTTTCAAAAGAATATCTCTTATATAAATGTAAATTTTAGAAGTGTTTCATCAGCCATACAGTCAAATGCTAAGCTAAATTATTTGCATAATTTCATATGCATTACCTGCCCACCACACACATATTCTTTCAGAGCTGGAAATCAAATCCAAACCTGGAAGAGACCCTGGAGATTCTCCAATTCATTCCTCTACTTTAATAGATGTGAAAACTCAAGCCCATGTAAACAGTAGTGAGCACTGAAACACAGTTGTAGCTTCTGCAAGTGACACTCATAGTTACCTAATTAGAATCAGGAAGAGATATGCTTCTTTTGGACCAAAAGCTTCAAGTGAAAGCCCTAAAGGGCATTGGCCACATTGTTCCCCCCCTGCAGGCCAAGCATAATTCTTTGTTTACTCTTGGAAACCTTTATCTTCTCTTGGTTTTGCAATCACATTTATGCATATGGATGGAGATATTTACAAAATGCTTTCTCATTGAGCCAAAGAAAAGTAATAGATGGTTTACAACTACCCCTCAAATTTGTCTCTCCCTACCAGCTTCTGGCTTCTTCTTTCTGGTGTTGGCTTATCCGTAACATCATAATAAATTTAAGGCAACACTTTCACTTAGAAACAATCTATTCTCTGACAGGAACAGCAGTGACCCGCTTTATCAATGAATGGAGAGTGTTAAAATAAGAATTACTTCCCCACAAGGCACCTTGGTTTTCTGTGAGTTCATGAAACAAATTCAAAAATAAGCTATAACAAAAATTATTGAATTCACATCCTAAAACCTTGTCGGACCACATTCAAAATATTGTCATTTGCTCTGGATGACCGTTTAAAACAGGCTTGTTCATTTTACTCAGCACTAGATTTCTAGAATTCCTCTGTGTTGTCATGTAGGCCTGGGGTCCACTCATTTTTCCCATACATTTCCTTTGAAAAATGTGGTCTTGAAAGGGGAAAGAAACTTCAGTGCTCACATATGGACTGGAGTGAAAGCGCCCTAGAGTAAATGGAACACAACACAACCGGTGAATCAGCTTTCTTGTCAGTTGGTATTTGAGTTGTTTCCAGGTTTTTGCTTTTTGTTTGTTTGTTTTTGTTTTCTTGAGACAGGGTCTTGCTGTCACCCAGGGCTGGACTGTAGTGGCCTCATCGGAGCTCACTGCAACCTCAAACTTCCGGGCTCAAGCTACCCTCCTGCCTCAGCTTCCTGAGTAGCTGAGACGCACCTCTGTAGACGCACCACCATGCCTGGCTAACTTTTCTATATTTTTGTAAAGACAGGGTCTTGCTCTTGTTCAGGCTGGTCTGGAAATTCTGGCCTCAAACGATCCTCCTGCCTCGACCTTCCAAAACGCTAGGATTATAGGCATGAGCCATGACACCCAACATTTTTGCTTTGTAAACACTGCATATATGAGCCTCTTTAACTCCAAGGTTTAATGATTCTTATTGAATTGCTGACTTTTAACATTGATAATATAGAAAAGTAAGTAACTTGCTGCATCTCTTGTCAGTAAGTGCTGGGTTTATGAAAAGTGGTGCGTTGAGTACAGGATGCTCTTGGTAATATAATTTCTGTTAGTTTCAGATTCTAGGGAAAAAGGAATTCCAGTCCAGCACAATGGGGTGACAATAAGGAGACATCCTTAGCTAGGAGGTTGGAGGGTGGAATTATCTGTAGGATATGATCAAACCAGCCTCATGATCTATAAATTTTAGTGATTTACTGGAAAGCAAGAAATAAAGTCCAGATTCCTTGGCTTGACATTTGTATCTCTCCATGTTTTGTTTTGTTTTGTTTGAGGCAGGGTCTTGCTCTGTTGCCTAGACTAGAGTGCAGTGGCATCATCATAGCTCACAGCAACCTCAAATTCCTGGGCTCAAGTGATCCTCCTGCCTCAGCCTCCACAGTAGCTGGGAGTACAGTCATGTGCCACCACATCTGGCCAATTTGTAGTATTTTTTTGTAGAAATGGTGTCTCACTGTGTTGCTCAAGCTGGTTTCAAACTTCTGACCTCAAGCAATCCTCCTGCCTCAGCCTCCGAAATTGCTAGGATTGTGGATGTGAGCCACCACCCCTGACCTCTCTCTATGTTTTGTCCCCGAAATATATTTCTAGTTGTTTTTCTTACCTTGAGCTTTACTTAAACTTTACTCAACTAAAAAGGATACCCTATCGTTCCTTGAGCAAACTGTCTCCATTCTTCTTCTGTTATATTTCCCCGTATTGTTTTTACAAATCTTCAAAGATCCCACTCAGAAAACATCACATTTACGAGCCTAACTTTCTCATATATATCTATGCATTTTTATCTATCTATATAGCTGTCAAAAGATAAAATCACAACAAATTTAATTTGAAGATCTTAATTGGCTTTATTTGCAATGGTAGAGTAGGGCAAACTCTCTAATGAGCTGAACAGAAGAGGGAGGTTGGTTTTAAAGGGCTGAGGAAAACAGAACAAAAAGCAGATTTGTCATTTCAAAGTTACTTTCCCTGTAAAGGTTAAAGGAGAGGGGGCTTCCTTATCATGCCAGCTAAAACTAGCCTGTTTGGGGATGTAACTGTTATCTCTTTTTCCTAATTCCTTGGAAGGTCAGATAAACAACTCAGTTTTGGATTGGTGAAGTGGAACTTCAGCATGAGTAACTCCATTTTGGTTTGGTCTGTTGGACTCAGTGCAAGATCTCAGTTGAAACCAATCCCCTCCTATACATTTTTGTAATATATCTATACTCAGCTTCATCATCTATATTGCTCAGCAGATCTTTTTTCACTTTTTAAGAATGTATTTTCCCACTAAGAACAATCAAAGCAACCTGCCCTACACATTTAAAGAAACATCGGCAGGGACTTAGTACTGATGGCATCAGTGGGCAAAAAGAACGTGAAGACTTCCATGATAGCTAATATGAAGGGAATAAAGTGTATTTGAAAAGGTCTATGTTTAAAGCAACCTTATTTCTTTAGGGTCACAGTATGTCTCCACTATATCCTCAACTGGACATCAATCATGTTAATTCGAGCAAATGTTTATGCATCCTTAAATTATTCACATATTATTGGCTTTGAGGTCAGAAAAACCATTCAATTAGACAGGAGCTGTAATTGGAAACTATTTCTTCCTTACTCTCTCTGTTTCCCTCTTTCTCTCTCTCTCGCCAGGTTCTTAAGCCCTGACTGTCTGAGCTAACAACACCAAATGGTTTTATGGTTAGCTACTAATGTGGCCACTTTCCTATTTTTATTACTAAACAGTTTCTCCCAAGTGAGTTAATAGGTATAGTATCATGAGGTATATATAAATAGCTGACAAGCATGAAATTTTTAAATTAAGTGTTTTGCTCTGTTACTTCTTTTTGGTCTAGCTTACTGCACACATTTTATGTTCATGTATACTTGTCACTGAATTTCTCACAATATTTTGGTAAGTGTGTGCACTAAATAAATATGTTATTTTACAGAAGTTGTATTGAGGGAATTTTTACTGTGCACTACCTTGCTAGGTAAGAATTTAATAGGAAGATTTATCCTATAATTTCAGTATCTCTCTGGATATAGAAAATAATCTTCATTAAATCCATTTCTTTTTATTTTACCTTTAAAAATACCTTTAAAAATAGAGTCTAGACATGTTTATAGGATGTCACAAAAGGTAATTAGGATGTATTAACCTTGAGGCATCTATTTTAGGTTTTATGTTTGTAACAATCTTCTTCAGCCTGTATAATTATCTAGCTGATGGTGATCAATCATTATGATGCTGATGACAGACATTTTTCATTGTTTTCAGTGCTACTTTTTTTAATCACTTGACATCCTGAAGACTCAGATCCTTGAATCAATCCAGTGAGCAGGAAGGACACCGGCAGCCAGCAGACAAACCAGTCTCCCAGCTTGCTGTCTCAAGGTTGCACTCAGAGATTGAATCCCTCCATTTATTATTTTTGCCAGCATTTTTTAAAGAAAAAGTTCTATAGGAGTGAAAGTAAATGCTCTGAAGCTTTGACACTCTCAGTATCAGAAATACATTCATTCATTTAACATTCACTGAGGGTGTACCATGTGCAAAGCCCTGGGAAAGAATATTCACCACCTTGAGAATGGTTTGCAGTCCAGCTACAGACATGGATATGCAAACAACCAATAATGCCAGGAGATGCTGCTTGACTCCTGGAGCTTAAATCTGAATGTAACATGAGCTCTTAGTGAAGTGTAACTCTAAATATTGCCCAGTATGCGGGACTCTCTTAGAGATTCCACCTTTGTCTGTACTGAGAACCCAACTTCAGCCCCAGGTAAGCCTGGTCCTTTTCTCTTTTTTTAACCAGTTGGAATTTTGTGGATTTTTCTTGTTTCTCCTTGCGTCAGAGTATGCTGTACATATTTGCCCTTTTCCACTAGAACGGAAGGTCTTTAACAGCAGGAATGGCAGTGTCTCTCAGCCTTGCTTATGTGTGTAAATTCAGAAGCTCTAGTGCAAATGTTTGGATGGATTTCCTCATTAACACATTTATGTAACAGCATGAGTGGTCCAGTTGCCTTTGTTGGAAGAGGGGATTGATTTTTTTTTTTTTTTATGAAAAGAGTAAATCTCTTCAAGGAGAACTCTTTGATTAAAATACTTTGCCAAAAAGTGATAAAAACAAAAATCTGTGGGAAAATATGGCCCTATGTACTTCATCTACTCACTTCCTGCCCTGAATATAATCTTGAATATAACTGTTCTTAAAATTTGGTTACTGCTTTCTCCTCATCTATGAGGGTTCTGAAAAAGAGATGGAGATTGAGATAGATGATATTTTTCTTCTGAAACTGGACAGGAGTTTGTCTGTAAAACAGGGTATGTAAGTAATGGCTTGCCAAGTTTAGCAACTCACACGTCAAGGGACATCAGACTGGAAAAGGATATTCCATTCTCACCCACAAATGTGTTTATAATGGCTGTGATCAGTTGGGCTATTCTTGGGCTCTCCCAGTGACGGAGAGCTCCCTCTCTTTCAGCATGCATATTCCCTGACACAGGGAAAAATCAAGCCACTTGGAGCTTTGTGGCAAATGAGCCATAAATGTCGTGCCTCATCTCTATGTAATGTCCTCTTTATTTTACTCAAATAGAGAAGGATCATTTAAAAGAGTACCAAACATATCATACACATGCAGCCCCCTTTTCCATTGTTGAGGATTTATATCCATTTAGTGGAGTGGTTTGTAACTTTCTGGTAATTAGGTTCAAGTTTCTATGCCCTGTAATCATGCAGCCATCCTTGTAGATTACATTTTGACATAGCAATTTCACAGACTCAGATGATGTGTACACATAACCCTCCCCGTCCCCTTTTGTTTTCTGCGAAGGACTAAAGGTAGACTTGGAATGAAATAAACCCTCTGTGAAGCTTAGCTTCCATAAAAAAGTAATAACAGTTATTGAAAATTCCTGGAATAAATCGTGTTTGTATGAACTGTTTTTTCATTTTGGGTTTGTCTCCGAGTGATTATTTCATTTTCAGATGGCTCCAAGGAACTTGGGCCATTAATATTTGTATGTAGCTGTCTGAATTTTCCAGGACTCACCACCGTTTTTATTAGTTATTCCTAA
>RJWJ010010877.1:0-45794 GCA_004363605.1 Indri indri | reverse complement strand
CAAGAGTAGTATTTGAATCTAAGTCTGTTTAGCATCAAAGACCAAACAGGAGCTGTACCATATCCACTGTAACTTCAGAATCCTGTGTTTCTCTAGATCTGGAACAAAACTAAGAAGGTTCAATAACTTTCTCTAGCAATCACCCTTATTCTCACTTGCTTTCCTCTCCCTGTTGCAGACAAATAAAATCTCTGTCATACATCTACTCTTCCTAAATCCTTATAAAATATGAATGGACTGTAATATCTAAAATGAAGGAGGTTATAGCCTTACCTACTAGACCAGTGGTTCTTAAACTTTTTGGTCTCAGAATCCCTTTATGCTCCTAAAAATTATTGAGAATCCCAAAGAGGTTTTGTTTATATAGGATGGAGACACACACACACACACACACATTCTCTCTCTCTCTCTACTGTATTAGAAATTAAAACTGAGGAAATGTTAAAACATGATAATGTGCAACACAAGTTCTATTAGCTGTGAGAGTGATGATGTAACTCATGTCATATAGATTCTGGGAAACGCCACTATACATTTGTGAGAGAATAAAAGAGTAAGAAAGGGAACTAACAACTTAGCATTATGATGAAAATAAAATACTAAAGGATCTCAGGGATGTCCAGGATACCTGGATCACATTTTGAGAACTGGTGTGCTAGACTCTGTGTTCAGATTTAGGTACCTCAACATAAGAAGTACCAGAAGGAGTAAGGAAGGCAGGGCAAGCATTTGAATCCAGAATTTCTATAGAATGCTTAAAGAAACTAAGTGCACCACTGATCAACTTACTGCCTCTCAGTTTCAAACTTAGTCTTCATTGTCCTGTTTGCAATACTAGAACTGGACCCTGTAAACACTTCTTTGTCAGAAGGCATGATGTTAAGCTTTGCCAGTAGAGGGCACTGACAGGTCACTGCAGGAGGATGGGGCTTTTCTTCCTGGTTCTGGTGTGTGTTTTTAATTTCCTGCTCCTGCAGTGTTTGGCCAGTAGGCAGGGAGTGGCACTTACCTCCATCATGTATAAGTGGCACCCCTGGGGGCAGTTTCCCAGTGAATTCAACACCCTGCAGGCAGCTTCCCAGCAAGTTCTGTGGAAGCTCCACCAGCAACTTAGCCAAGGTTATCCCCATGGGTGGTTCCAGGTGAGCTCCACTAAAGCCCTGGCCAGTTTCCCAGCAAGTTCGGTAAGACCCCCTGGGCAGCTTCCTGCTGAATTCTGTGGGTATGCAAGTGGGTGGGTGGTTTCCTGCCGGTCAGCCTTAGCCTGTGGCACCTCTGCGAACTTCACCATCCAGTGGGCTACAACCCTACTCTCCCAAGCAAGGTCTGAGATTCAGATCTAGCTGGGGAAGGGGCTCTGCCAAGTTTATTTCCTGTAATCTTCAGAGTTCTCTCTAGCTTTTAGTAGATAAATCCCGACTAGCTAATAATTTTTTACATTCAATTTTTCCTATTCAAATTACTGTGTGGTTTCTGTCTCCTAAGTGAACCTTGACTAATATGCTTGGGATATCAGAAAGGTTATCAGATGAAAAGTGAATTGTTCTCTATGGCCTCTACAGTTAGAACCATGACCAACGCATGGGTGAAAGTTAGAGAAATTGATTTAGAATCAAAATAGGTCAAAACTTCCTGATGGTATAAACTGTTTTAAGATGGAATGAAATGCCTTCAGCACCGGGCGTGGTGGTTCACACCTGTAATCCTAGCACTCTGGGAGGCTGAGGTAAGGGGATTGGTTGAGCTCAGGAGTTCGAGACCAGCCTGAGCAAGAGTAAGACCTCGTCTCTGCCAAAAATAGAAAAAATTAGCTGGGTATGATGGCACACACCTATAGTCCCAGCTACTCAGGAGGCTGAGGCAGGAGGATTGCTTGAGCCCAGGCGTTTGAGGTTGCAGTGAGCTAGGCTGATGTCACGGCACTCTACCTATGGAGACAGAATGAGACCTTGTCTCGGGGGGAAAAAAAAAAAAAAGGAAATACCTTCAGCAACACATTATGCCCTTTTCCTCGAAATGCTCTAACTTAAGTCAGATTTCTACTTGACATCAGGTGAGACTAAATAAGATATCTCTGAGGTCTTAGGATTCCATGAGGCAGTAAGATATCACAGAAAGAACGCGGTCTTTGGAAACAGCTTGAGATCCCAGGTCTACCACTTACTAGCCGAGTGACTTTGAACAAGTCAATCACTTTGAACCTGTTTTTTCGACTTAGAAGAAGAAATAACACCACCATCTCAACTTGATTGACTGTGAGGACGAATGTGAATGCATTTAGCAATGCATGCCTGGCACATGGCAGACAATCACTAAGCTGTGAGCTGTGCTTTCCCTGGAAAGTCTGTGCCTAATGACAGAACCAGAGCACTTTTTTTTTTTAACCTTAGGTAGTGGTGGCGAAGTGGTACATCTGAGATCTGGTACATCTCCCTGACAACCCAGTGGCAACTCATGCCTTACATGTCCACTTTTAGAGAAGCAGGATCCCTGCCATTAATCCTCTCAACTGAGAACATTCACACACTAACAAAACAAAAGAACATGGAACTTTGGCCATGTTAACTCCACGAGGCAACAAATAGCTCCTCTCTTTCCACTACGTATAGAAAACAGGCTAGCTTCCTTGGTTAAGCATAAACATGCCTTGACTAAATGGAATCTGGGCTTTCACTTGGGGAGTACACACAGCATGTTCAACCTGTAGACAGCTTTCCACACTCTTCACCTACATATATCCAAAAAGCTACTTGAGACAGTGTCCACGAAGAGCTAACTTGCCCCTGTAAAGTCTTTGATGAGGCAGTTTTAGAGAGTGATGAAGGCCAAGGAGGATGATATGGGATGCAGATGGAAATGTAGAATGAATCATGACTATTTTAGAAATATGGTTACTTTTCCCTGTTCTGAGTTACGTGTGGGTAGCCAAAAGTTAAGCTTTAGCGAAAGGAGTCTCTATTTCACTGTCTAGGGACCATCACTACCACCAAACAGGACTCTACAAGGAATTCCCAGTTTCTTGTTTTCACTTTGTCAAATGAAGTAGGCCTCCATGTAAGGGAAGTACCATTTTCGCAGGCTTCTGACAGCATCCCTTCTGTGGAGGGCAGGGATGAGAGGGCAGCAAGCAAAGGATAAGCATTATAATTAAACCTTGCCCTTAAAATAGATAATCCTAACATGGAATTTGGATTCTGGAAAGGTTGCCTTTAAAAAAAGTTAGCACTGGAGCAGTAGAGGGAGAAGGGAGCACGAGGGAGTGAAGAAGAATGTATGTGAGAAAGAAAGGCGGGTTGTCCCTTCACATCAGTATTTTCAAAATAATAGATTTGCTTTTCTTCTCTGAGTCCCTAGCAATGATCTAGTTCTTCTGCATAATCCCAAATCAGAAAACCGACAAAGCATGATGATTTTTCTACAACTAAATGGTAATCCAAATAGACACAGTGGGGCTCAGTGCAAAGGGCATGAATTCTGGATCCAGACAGACCTGTGTTTATTTCTCACTCTGCTACTTGCAGCTTTATAGCAAGTTACGCTGCTAATCTGAGTTTCACTTTTCTTGTTTTTGTAAAATGGGGATAACAGCTTCCTTGCAAGCTTGTCGCAAGGACTTGAGATAATATATGCAAAGCACTTGGCACAGATCCTATATCTAGGATTAAAAAGGTACATAATAAATGGCTATAATAACCTCATACCCTTGTCATTTTCACAAATGGACTCTTGCAGAGTCCTATGAACTTCCCTTCTCTACTGATAACCTGAAGAGTCTACAGAAGGATATGGGGATGACCCATAAGGATGCAGATGCAAACAGGGTCATAGCTAGAAATCCTTAGGCCCGAATTCTATTGCTGAGCTGAAATGGGGTCTCTCTTCCTTACAACTGTAAATTCTAAGTGAAACAGCAAGCTCTTGTATCTTGTGTCTCATCCTGTAAATCTGCAGCAGACAAAATAGAAACATCACTTCTATTCACACAAAGTAACCTGAAAAATATGATTTTTCAAACACATTACTGAATTTATGAAAAACAAACAGCTGAGCCAGGTGACCTGATAACTTCACAGTATGAGCTTTAGTCCAGCTCAAAGGAGAAAAAGAATTCCTTGTTGTTAAGAATTTTTTTTTAAAAAAATATACTGATTAACGGTTTTCTCCATGTTGGATGCCAAGAGAGACATGAGCAAAGAGATTTTTCTCCAACTTGGCAAAGGTACTGCAAAATGTTCAGGTTGACTTTAGATGACCCCAAGTCCATCCTGCCAATCACTATCATAAATACAACCACGGATCCACAAAATAAATTATCGGATTATCCCCATACAAACCTTGAGCCCACTTCAGAAGCGCCCGAGTTGCTTGGACTATAGCTGGTCCCCATGATTCTAACTCCCCACAGCCCCAGCAGCTCCAAAGGAAGGTGGCTGCTGCTTCAGCCCCGTTGACCTTCCCAGGTTGGGTCAACACAGTCTTGTGGGTTGGCCATCCTGACACACCCAGCCAACCTCACCCTGCCTACGAAGGACTACGCAAGTCACAGTCTGAAGCTGGGGAGCTCCTAATATCAATTCAGATTTCAAACTGAGATCTGTTAAAACAGGAGGCTGAGTGACCCCTACCTGAAATGTACAGTGTGACAACCTGCTCCAGACTGAGGCCAGGGACAAGCCCAATAACGTCTGTATCCATCAAGTTTGGAAATCAAGGAATTGGGGAGGGGGAAGGCAGTGGCCTGCCTTTTCTTCTGACAGAGCTCAAAACCAACGTGATGAAAGCTCACTGGAAATTTCTATTGCCTAGTCTAAGTATTTATTTAAACTTCAAATCCAGCAATTTAGACTTCAATGTAACCAAAAGAAAAAAGTATTTGGTTGGAGAATGAAAAAAAAAAAAGAAAAATGGAAAGGGGGTAGATTTCCGCCTACACTAATCCTCCAAGCAGCAGACATGCTAACCACAATATTTATTTTAGTAAACGTAGAGAAAGTGAAAAACATCACTTTTGCCTCTAATATTTCAAAGCCTTGGACTTTTTTTTTTTTTTAATATATATGTTACTAATGCTGTACATGAAAAATCAGATGCATTTGCTGGCATGAGGACCAGAACTGACAGCCCCATTTACCAACTGAACAAACACCCCACAGAAGATTAAACATGGTTCGTGTTCTCCCCAAACAACCACATGGCCAGAACCAGAGCCCTGACCTAAAAACCACCGTCAGAAAAAAGCCAGTCCAGTTGCTACACGTGTCAAAATTAGGGCCTCATCAGTTAAGGGCTCTCTTTCCTCCCTAGAGTCAAAATATTTTAAAAATAAACTAAACTCCTGGTCATAAAATTAACCACTACATTTTAGAAGGGTCTACCAAAAATTAAAACTGAACACTCAACTCCAAAACCTGGGCTCATGCTACTGCCTTTAGTTACGCCAGTGTGGAGGTTTAGACCAAGAAGGGAAAAAAAATTTTTCTTTCTTGTAGTTTGCAATGATACCTGCCCAAAAGAAGTGATTCACATTCATGATAAATAGCTATGTTCAAGTGGCTAACCAGGGTTTACAAACACAAGCCTCTTTTGAATTTAGTGCTAAAATATGCAACTCTGCCCTTCTGGGCAGGACTGCGGAAGGTGGCTGAGAGGCTGTCTTTGAAAGCTGGTGGCCTTTGCACGCAGGGGCGAATACATGCCTGTGAATGCAGCATGCCACAGCAGGCTGTTCCAGACCTGGAGAGGCGCACAGCCTTCCTTCTTAAAATATGACGCATGTTTTAAGGGACTAGTTAGCAATGCGGGACCGTCCGGTTCACTCCACTCTGGAAAAGCCAACTCGTACTGATGAGTCCAAGCCAACTGGCAGAGGCCCTCCCCAAGGTCCCTCCCTACGGAAATCCCTAAAATTTTCTCTACCTTCTCTTTCCTTTCCGTGTTCTCATCCCTCATTTTTCTTTTACCCTTTTCCTTCTCCTTTATTAAGAGTTAAACAAACAAAACAAAACAAAAATCTAGAAAACTGGCCATGTTATAGTGTTGGGAGAGAAAGAGAGAAAAAAGACTTGGCATAAAAAGCTAGAAAAAAAAAAAGCACTTATGCTTCAGGGTATAATATAGGACCTTAATTTAAAATAGCTACTTTATTTACTCAAACTGTGGCTCCCTAAATCTAAAACGAAAGTATATGACTCTTTCAGAGAACAAAAAATCCCATGGAGTAAATTTTTTAAATGTCTCCAGAGGAACTGAAGAATTTTCTCGAGGCAAATTCTTACTTGCCTTTAAGAGACAGAAATATAGTCTTCTTGTAGCCTAGACCATAGATCTAGTACTGGTAGCTCCCAGGGTCGACTATCCCGACTTCAGTATAGCCAATTAAAAGGGACCAGCCATAAAAAGTGCAGATACTACTGTCAGGCAATAAACTAGTAGACCTTATCGGTGACAGTGGTGCACATTACAAACTTCAAACTCATTCCTTGCTCTAATCCATCAGAAACTTCCTGGCTTTAATAGGCTATAAATAGCAGGAGCTTTGAAGTCCCTGGGATTAGGATCAGTAATAGACAGACTGAATGAGAAACTAAATGCAGGTGGAACATATTCTATGCATCCCGAATTAAAAACAAATCCAATTAATCAAACAGTCCTCAACCCTAGCTGCCAGTCAGCAGATTACAGGGGTGGCCAAGGTGAGGAACAAAGTGATTCAGGATGAACCAGGATGAACCGCTGGAAGAGTCTAGTGATTGCTCACTTTAAGGATTTGATTTGAAGTCTGGTCAGGGTATGCTTTGGGGCTGACTGTCCCAATCAGAGGTGAGGCCATCCTTTTTTTCCTTTTTTGAAGGAGAGCACAGTATCAGAATAGAGATAAGAAAGGAGGAAACTAATGCCTTTTAAACTGAGTTTTCATGTAAACAAATCAGCTAAGAGGGCTGAGGGAAGCTGAGATCTGTTTTCCCAAGGCTGATAGCCTTTGATCCTACTGATTCCTAAGCCCTCAAACACTTGTGGCTACAGAGCATGCCGGGGCTCGGAGTTAAATGGGCCACCCTAGAACAAGAATGAGATGACTGAGAAATAGGGGCCACGTTGCCTTAGAAATGGCATTGCTGTTGAGAAAGCAGGAAAAGTCATTTAAAACAAAGGATGTGAATAATTTGGCCATCCAAAATCAATCCAGCTGAGAGGCGCACTAAAGTCCAACTAGGCCTTTCCTGAACACACAACGTTCTCACTCTTCTTACCTTCTGGAGGGTTTTTATTCTGATTATTCCAGACGACTAGCAGCTTGGATAGACTGGGCACCTTGGACACTTCGGTGATGACCCGGAAGAGGCTCTCCACTCGGTCATAGGTGAGGACGATGGCGGTGAACCCTTGAGACTGTGGTGGGATCAGCGGGAGGAAGAGTGGGTTACTCACGCTGCTCCACTTCTGCAAAAGGACAGATTAACGTGGGTCAGAGAGGGAGCTGTAACAACGGGGCTGCCCCAGCATCAGCAGTAAACCCGACCATGGCAGGTTTGGTGGCTTTCACCATGACCAAATCCAGAGCTAAGCAACTGTTCAAAGTCTTCCTTCCCCTCCTCAGAACTTTAATTAAGATACCATCGCAAAAGGAGCAGAGAACTTCTGCAGCTAAGAAATTTCTAGTTAAACATGACAATTAAAAGTATGCACTTATCTCCATTCCTTCCCCAAACCTACTAAAATGGCGGTTGATTAATATAAAAGACTATAAATCTACAAGGACAAAGAGATGGAAGAAGAGACACCAGCTGATGAGCCGTATTAACTCATCTCTGAAAGACTGACCGGGCTAGGGAAGGAGCGGCAGAGCAGAAGTGAGGGTGGAGACCTGGGCACCTTCCAGGAGGTGCCAACAAGGCTCCGGGGTTAAACTCACCTGGGACCTTGTGAGGTAACGGAGGGGTAGGGTTGAAAACAGGAAGACTGGTGAAAAATTTGGATAAGGAGCAGCTAGAGACCCAGATTCACAAACCTCCCTTTACCCACTCAGCTAGAAAACTACTCTTCTTCCCTCTGCCCAGTTGGTGAAGGCAGGTTTATTCTACGAGGAAACTGAAGCTCTAGACGTGGAACCACAGGCACAGAGGAGAGGAAAATTCAGGTTAAACATCCACGTTCTGAATGACGGGCCCTGCAGCCTTCTTCCCCCTTCAGTCCCCAGAGCACGGGCAGCCACCAGCCACGTGGCTAGCTCGGCACCCTGTCATTGCACGGTGACGCCTCCGGGCAGTAAGCTGACCCTCATACAATGAACTGCTGATCAGCTTTCTATGCCTCTTTCTTAATCATGAACAGATTCTAGAATCACAGACATTTCAAGAGCATCTTCAGCATGAACAACAGAAACCAAACAAAGAAAAAAAGGAACTCAGAGGTTACAGAGACGACAGAAGCAGCAGAAGGAAATTAAAACAGCATCAACAATAAATTGTATCTTCAGGGAAATCAGATTTCCCATCCACGAAATAAGAATTGCTATTTTTATTTGAAAAGATCTATCAAAGAACAGAAATAACTCCTGAACATTAAGAACATGAGTTTTGAAAGTTTTTAAAAGGGCAGTATTAAAAGATAAAGACAATAAAATAGTACAGACTGGTGAACAAAAAGACAGACAGGAAAAATAGGACAGAAAGGAGGAGAAAATCCAGGAGGTCCAACATCCATTAAATAGGAGGTTTCAGAAAAAGAAAACAGAATGTGGGAGAAATGAATTTATCAAAGAACCTAAACAAGTTCTCAGTACAGAAGAGAAGAGAGGCATGAACTTTCAGATTGCAAGGAAACAATGAGTAGCCAGCACAGTGAATTAAAAAAAAGACAAAAATAAAAAACAAAACTATGAAGCAAAAGCCGTTGCCATATCAAAGAAATCACTTCTGAACACAGGGCCATGGGAGTGTAGGGTAAGAGCATGTGAATTCACTATACAATTCTTAAAACTTCTGTGTGAGATTTTTTTTGAAATAAAGTTTAAAAAGTGATTTTAATGCAGCAATGTAAGCAAAAATATTTTTGTACTGATAATAAGCAAAGATAATTAAAATGTTCTTACATTTTTTTTTTTACTAGCTTTATTGGGATATAATTCACATACCGTACAATCCACTCACTTAAAGTATATAATGGTTTTGTATATAACACTATTAATTTTTAAAAATTGTGGTAAAATATACATAATATGAAATTTACCATTTTAACCATTTTTAATGTACAATTCAGTGGCATTAATTACATTCACGTTTACATGTTACCATGTGAAAAGGCCAGGACTGAACTCCGTTTCCACTAGAAGGTGGCTGGATACGAAATGTCCTATTATTCGGGCTGCCTTACACTTCCCTAAAGTCTTTTTTAAAACTTTGGGATTCCCAAGGTCCCCTATCAATCTCATCCACATCACCGATGGACAGCCATCACCACATATATGACAACAGCTGTTTGCCAGATGTAACAGTGTGGGATAGGAAACGTACACAAACACGTGGAATACACATGGGATGGTTACTCAAGGAGACTGAATGGGATTCCTGGAGTCCTAATGTAATCAGGATATTAAAGCCAAAATGCCCACAACATGCCATAATTAGATTTCACAATCACAAGACACAACAGGAAAGGCCATCACCTCATGTTGACCTTCTGTTTCCATGAATCACACTTTCACATTAAACTGTAGTCTTAGGAAGGTACCCGGATTTTAGTATTTGTACCCTACTATCTGATTACATTTCTAAGAACCCCTTCTGAGTTTTCTACCCCAAATCTTATTCTTCATCTCTTCCTGACTTTTATGGAAACTGAAGTCAGTAAGCAGCACTTAAGTCACAATCCCCAGGGGATAGTTCCTGGTCTATCTGCCATCACTATCCCCAACCCACTCACCTATTCCTCTTGACTCACTAATACTCTCTTGAAAACGCCATTTTAAATGAAAAAGAAACAAAAAAAGATTCTTTTAAAAAAATGTATAAAACAAGTTAATGTGTGATATTGAAACAGTCTAGATTTACTGAACACTTACTAAGTGCTAGACACTGCGCTCTACATGTGTTTTCTCATATGAAACTCACAACAACCCTCAAGATATATATGTTTACCATTCTCGTTTATAGATGACAAAATTGCAGGATTAGAAATAGCCAATGATGTTCAAGGCTATATGGCCTGAAAGTGATGGAACTGAGATATAGCGCAGGCAGTCTGATTCAAGAACACCAGACAGTGCTGGTTCACAGCCCTTCCCGATGTCTCCTACAAACGTACTCAGACCGAGTCCGGGGCAAGCATCACCACGTTATAGACTTTGCAGAGTGGAAGTGTGGGGGACCTGCGGGGTTTACTGTTTCTAGCTCTTCTCTAAGACAAAAATCCTAAAAGTTCTTGATCCTTGTTAATCCCATTTGGGCCAATAAGAAGGACCCACCCCAAACACCATAATTTCAGAGAGTACGTGGAATATAAACACACCAAACATATGACACTGACACAAAGTGAGCACGTAAGTTAAAAAAGGTAAAATATGCCACAAACACAGAAGGAAAAACTATTAGAACTCCAACAAAATGAGGTCTGTTCTTTGGGAGAAGGGAGGAGAATGCCAACACACTTAAATGCCTTTACAACATTAAGAGGACGGGAAAAAAATTCCCTGAGAGATGCAAGGCTTGGATTCAGAAAACGAATGCCTGGGCATTTAAACTGAGGCACCCCCGAAAGGAATCACAGCTCTGATTTCAAGGCACTGCCAGCGAGAAGGAACTGGAGTCTCTGGTTAAGACAACAGATCTGGTCTCATCCGTATGCCAGCTCCACTGGGGAAGTGGACGGGTAGGGAAAGGGAGAGGGCGCTAAGGAATGGCTGGCTGGGAAGGGGACGGTGTTTTTTCTGGTGTTCAATTTTTCCACATGGTCCACTGACATCCCAAATCGGCCTTGAGAAGTGGAAGTGGAGAAGGCAGCATGTGGGGAGACAGAGCATGGAAGGGAGCGTGAGGAGGACTGAAAGAAACCTTGCTAACACTTTCCCACGAAACACAGACACTAAGATGAACACAGGCGGCAGCACACAAGCTCCTGAGCACAGGTTTACTCTGATAAGGACACACCACCAGCGCCGATGCAAATGACTTTGAAAGTGAGTCAGCATGGTTAGAATCAGTTTTGGACTCATGAGCCCTTATTCTGAATGCAGGTTCTCTCACTTCCAGCTATGTAACCTGGGCAAAGTACTTAACCTTTCTTGTACCTCAGAGCTTCTCCATCTATGAAATCGCGATGGCAGTATTACTTAACATGAATGGTAAGTACCTGGCATACAAAAGCATTCGATAAATGGTAGCAAACGGTTGATCTTCAGTCAGTAACAACTTCTCTGGGCTTTACTTTCTGCATGTCTCAAAAAAGTGAGGTGGGGGGGGGGCGGGTAGCCTAAGCAATCGTCAAGTCTCTTTCAGCACAAAAATTCTAAGTGGAATCCTTCCTCCTCTCTCCCTTCACCTTGTCATGCTTTAAGGTCCTGGTTTACTTGGATTCTCTACCTCTACTTCTTCCTCTCCAAATATACTGTTTTTATTTCCATAATTTTCTCTTTTCCTTCCTATGCTTTGTTTTAGCTATCCTGAAAGCCCCATGGAAGCAGCAGCCTTAACACCTAGTACCTAGTACAGTGTCTACTGCCACTCCATAAAAACTTGTTTTTAAAAAAAATGAGTAAGTTAAATGCAAATGTTCCAGGCCATGTTCCTTCTGTCCTCTTTATGTATAGATATGAATAGTTGATGTACGGTCACATAAATGTACACTCAAAATCATTACAAGTTTTTTTTTTTTTTTTTTTTTGACACAGGGTCTCACCTCTGCTGCCCAGGCTAGAGTGCAGTGACCTCATCATAGCTCTCTGCAACCTCGAACTCCTGGGCTCAAGCGATCTTCCTGCCTCAGCCCCCTAAGTAGCTGGGACTACAGGCACACGCCACCACACCTGGCTAATTTTCTATTTTTATAGAGACGGGGTCTCACTCTTGCTCAGGCTGGTCTGGAACTCCTGGCCTCAAGCAATCCTCCCACCTTGGCCTCCCTGAGTGCTAGGATTACAGACATGAGCCACCACGCCCGGCCTCAGTACAAGTTTTGAAATCATTTTCAACCTAGTTAATTCATTTTATAAGTACTTACCAAGAATCTTACTGTGCTAAGTGTTCAGAAGAAGTGTAGGACTTTACAGGGACATTTATTTAATAGAGGGTTTGAATCTGGGCCCTACCATTTACCTGTGATGTGTAATGTTACTTCTGTGACATCAGTTTCCTCATCTGTACTATAGGAATCATGATAGTATCTATCTCCTAGGGTAATGATGATTAAATGGGATTATATACATAAATGCTTAGCAGAGGACTCAACAAGCAACTCCAAGAACAGTAGTTTAAAACAAACACAAAATAATTCTTTCACAATTTAAGCCCAGAATAGTGTTAAAGGTGCAAAGATGAACACATTCCTTCCTCTCAAAATACACACAATCTGGTGGAGAAGACAGGTAAAAAGAAAATTATGATACAAACTAAATACGTTTTACTAAACAGTATAGTAAAATAAGGTATTAAGGTACTCCACAGGTAGAAAAATCGAGATTTACACAATCATCTCTCCCCATCTGGAGGAGATGAGGGCGTAACCCTCAAGTAGTCTTTAAAGAGAAGCAGGAGAGGGCGGGCCAAAGAAGCCAAGGGCAAACTGAGCGGCACGTGCAAAGATTTGCTCACGAGACAATGAAAGCTCCAGCAACAGGGCACGGCACAGTGTGCTGCGAGCAGGAAATGAGAGGAGCACTGAGACAGGCAGGCTAAAGCCCTATCATGAAAAGCCTTGAATGTTGAAAAAAGTTTTTTCTAGTCACACGGTGAGCTTTTTTGTTTCTACTGAAACTTTATTTTCCTGAGCAACGTTTCATTGACAAGTTAACATAGCTACCTTTATGTTCTGTTTCCAACAGCCATAAAAAGGAAGCGCTGATCTGCAACTAGGCTTCTGTGTCAACTACTTCCCCCCAAACACAGCTCGGTTTGCCTGTGGAGCTCAGTGACAGCGTGGAGACAAGCGGCTTTAATTGGGGTGCGCACACCTTCACGCGGACACGCCACTCCACTAGGGTAAGGTCAACAAACTAACCCCCAGAGGAAAAAAGCTCACTGGAGAGGGATATTTTAAAAATGGCATTTAGTCACCTCTGAAATACCTTTAAGAACTGACCCCCTGCTGGCTGACCAAAGAGAGTGTCTACAGTCTGGGACCTCTTGACCCCACTTTCTGCAGGAAATCAAGCAAATTTAAACCTCCATAATTTACTCAAGACTCTGGCTTCTGCCAGGGAAAAGGCAAACAATGCTGGCAATTAACTCTGTTGCCCGACTCAATCTCCGTGATGGCAAGATAGGGCTCGAAATTAGGCATCTGGCATTAGAGAGCTGAAAGAGGCACAGCCCACCTATGGCTGCTGCACCTCTGACATCTTGGCTATCGATGTGATTTTCAAATATATTCAATAAACTGTTCACTGAGATGGGAGGAGATACCAAAAGAAGTAGTGTGTATTATTCTGACAAAGTAATGGCCTTTGGCCAAAATGCCTTGTTCATCTCTTGCCCATCCTCCCACCCTTCATGTCTCACTCCTATAACAAATATTCACTCTAGAAGCCCCAGTGAAAAATCCTACATTGTTAAACTGCAGTCACATAAAAGTAATCCCTAATAGCGACGGTAACTGTCAGGTCACAATGCCAGCTGTAGAAGAATTCTTTCGCGTCACTTACTCTGGAAAGCCCTGGTATAAGAGCTGGCAGTGAGCAGACAAACTGCTAGTAGTGAGAGGGAGTTGCGGGCTCAGGTTTCAGGACACCTTGAAGGAAAGGCCATGGGAGACTAAGCTAAAAGTCCACTACCAGTTCAAAGGCGTTTCTCCTTCAGAAAAGAGATTCAAACTCTAGCAACTAGTTCTGCCTTTGGCAATCCCTGACAAAGGAAGTTGCCTGGGCCGTTCCTGCAACCCGGTTTTGCTTCCTTGTAGTTGACAGGTCATGGTAGCCCTATATAAGTCTAACCAAAACCATTCTAGCCAAGTTTACCACACAGAAAACAGAGAAAGAGTGGCCTTTGCTAGGCATTCTGAGATGTTCTTTTTGAAGCTACTCGGGGATTGTAAAATCAAGAGCGAGAAAAACTGTATTTCATTACCAAACTAGTGGACTCTTTCCACCTAAACCAAACCATCTGCAGCACAGGAGAAATCAAGCTGCAAAAGAGAATGGTCCAAAATTTAGTTACCGTTACTCACCACACTGAAGATTTTTTACCGTGTATAACTTCATGTGAAAATAAGAGACTTCAGCAGATATTTGAGTCAACCCATATTTGATTTAAATGAAGGTATTTTGCCCGAGCAGAAAAGTAAGAGGTCAGAGAAGAAAGGAAGAGAGGAGGATGGGCCTGCTATACAGGAGCTTTTGAGCTCGCAGTAATGAGTAGCCTCACCTATTCCTACCTTGATAGAAGGGGCAGTTTTCCTGGTTGTTTTGAAGTTATCAACTCTTACCTCAATGTGGTTTCAATTATGAATTACCAGACTAAAAGGGGAAAAAAAGCTTTGATTTATTCTTTTTTGCTCCAATTATGCATGATGTGTTTCCACTGAAGACTTTGGAAAGTATTTCATCATGCCTCTCATCCTGAAGTGGTCAAAGGGCAAAACCAAAAGGAGTTAACCCTTTCATTTCTCCTCTAGGTTCAAAGAGACTCCCTATCAATGGATATAGGTCAAGGCCTTTGAAACAAAGCAACGAAAGGGTTAAGCATTAGCATCATGTTACTAACGTACATAAGGGTGGTGTCCCTTGTCCAAAACGGTGAGATGATATTTATGTTAATGGTTACTGGGAGATTTGAAAGGGGCCATCAGTAATGTGGCCCATGTTGCCTTAACCATTAAATCTCTACAGCCCCAACTAGCCACAGCGCGGCACTCTACCAGGCATGCGCCGACGTGGGAGACTGGAGAATCACAGAGACCTGACAGTGTCTTCAAGCAGCATCTCTTAGCTCAGGAGAGAAAAGGTTTGGGGACAAGTCTGAAGTCTACCTGCTGCAACATGTCTTTAATTCATTTCACTCTCAATAAATAACTGATTGTTCTGAAAAACAAGAACAACACGGAAGGCCAAATCTCACTGACTACCCAGAAAAGAGACACATGAAAGATGAAGAAAATCAAAGGCTAGAAATCCTCTTAGGGCTTTCGATTCAACTAAGACAGTAAGTTATCAACTTAGAATTCCTGCAACCTATTTACAATAATTTGTTCATAAATGAGTTTTCTCTACAGGGGCACTCCACCATTTGGGTGCACTGAAGTAACAGGTACTATGACTCTCTGCTATCTGGAGAAACCAAGCCATAGACATGACCTCGGCCATAACAGCAGGACAAGGATTTCCACCATTATTCTCTCTTTCCTCCAGATGCCTTTGAGATCTTCTCTTTTTCTTTGGTTTTCTGCAGTTTCATTATGATTACCTATCTACCTATGGATTTGTTTTTACTTATCCTGCTTGTGGTTCACTGGTCTTCCTGGATCTGAAGCCTACTGTCAGTCAACAATTCTGGAAAATTCTCAGCTCTGATTCTTTCAAAAGGGCCCGTTTCCATTCCTCTCCTTTTCTCCTTCTGAAACTCAGACTAGACATACACTGGATCTTCACTTCTCCTCCGTGTTTTCCATCTCTTAGTCTCTTTGGGCTGCACTCTGAACAACTTCTTTGCATCTAATAATCTAATCTAATTTAATAATCAGAAATCCTTGCAGGTTTGTTTCCACTGGTTCTCACTCATGATATTGCCTGTATCTTTACAGTTTTTGACTATAAGCTGCTAATTTTCCTTAGACACATAATTCGTATGAATTATTTGAGAGTTGGATTGAAAATAAGTTCCTCAAGACAGGGTTTGAGTCTTCTTCTGCTGGTTCCTTTCAACTCAGGACCACTTTCAATTAAATTCCCTTCTTAAGATTTATTTGGATCATAATTGTAGCATGAATTTGGATCAGGACCCATTGCGGGGTGGCTTGTGATGGCAGTTCTCAGCACTAGGGTCAATACAGACAGGTTTATTTCTTCTTTATCCTTTCACTGAAGATATAGTCTTTTATTTTCCTGGCTTCACCAAGGAAGTTCTTGTGAGATTCCCCAACTTGGACAGGTCACAGGCTTTAAATCCTGCTCCCTGTCCCCTACTTCAGAGAGGTATCAGGTCAAAGCTCCAGATCATTAAGCTCAGTAAAATCTCCACAGCACACGCTGACTCTGGCTCCCACACCTCCCAGGATACCTAATTTCACTTTTATCTGGGGGTCAGCAAATACCTTACTTTCATGCCAGCTCAGCAACAGGTGAAAATTGCTTTATAATACTTCACTCAGTATTTCAGTTGTTCAGTTAGGAAGGTCATTTAGCATATCTAATCTATCATAAAGCCAGGGGTAGAAGTCTTTTATATTTACACTGTCAATCTACTTATGTGTCACTGTGTTCCCTACATAATTTGGGGGCCAAGTTGGGTGTAAGATGAAAACAATTATCTGAAAATATGGCAGAATAACAGATGGTACAATGGGCACAGAATCTCTGCATTAGACAAGTTACCATACTTCTTCAGATTGCTACTTCCTCATTCAAAAAATGAGGTAATAAGGAGGTGAGTCATGAAATAAATGCCTCACTTCTTTCATCTGTGAGAATGGAGCTAACAGAATGCTACTCTTGGGGTTACAAGGATTAAACAACAGAAAATACATAATAGGACCTTTATGGGTACAAAGAATGCCCTCCTGTAAATTTCAATTTTCCTCTCCAGAGTCCCATCCAATTCTAAAATTTATGTTTCCATGTGATAAAGCATTATACTAGCAGCTTTATCATTATCATTTTCATAGCACTACAGCACTTACAAAATGCTTTCACAAATACCACATCATTAATGTCTCAAAATAATTCTGTGAAATAAGTATTAGTCCCATTTTACAGACAAGAATAATGAGATAAGAAACTTGCATATGGTCAAGCTAATAAAGGATCTTGAACTCAGGTTTGATTCCAAAATGTCCTTTGCGATGGCCTTGATTAGCAAATTGGTTGCTAATTGTTACACTATTCTTCCGAAGCCATTATTATTGCTAAACCCAGTCCTATGGATAAGTAAATTATTGCAAAGAGAGATTTGGTAAGTAATTTCAAGTCACTCATATCACCAGGAAAGAAGGGATTAAAACACGCAGTTTAAGAATTTCTAGGCTACAGTTAGCTTACTGAAGGCTCACAGGTTAAACCCATCTGAATGCCTCTTGAAAATTCCTGTTATTACCTGAATTTTAGCTACTTCAATTTTTTCTTTACATAGCACTGAAATTCATATTTGGCTAAATGCCCAACCTTCTTCTCTAAAGCCAAACTACTGTCAAGAAAAGCAGGAAGGGTTGCCACTGATTGCTTTTCAGGTAGTAGAGGAAAAAGTTGACATTTCATACTCCTCTTGCTTGGAAAGAAAGCCAATCATTTATAAGAACCTTCATCTGGCTGCGGCTTCCATCAGTGGGATGGACAGAAGCCAGTTAAGTGGTTCAACATAAGCCATATTAAAAGAATTTGGAATAAGGAAAGAGAGGGTTCCATATGCTGATTCTTTTAATAATTCATGAGTTATATCAGTCTGCAAGTAATAAATTTCACTACATATATATACACACACACACACACAGTATGATTGCTTAAGATATTGGCAAAGATAACATACCATTGATTTTATTGGTTTATAATTTCATATACCAAAAATAACAGTTCAGCTGTTTAACAGCGGAAAAGATTTGGATTATTCTGAGAACATGGTCTTCAAACATGCAATCATCATCCCTGGATCTATTACTTTGTAAGTATACTAAAAACACTGAAAAGAAAGGTTTCAGTGAAAAACTAGTAACTTTAAACAAACAAGGCTGATCTATAAACCAAAGATAAAGGATTGACGACTGTTAATGATGGCTTAAACTACTACCTCTCGTGAAAAATAGAACAAATTTACAATTTCATCTGCCTCTCCCATAGTTGAAATACTCTGACAGTTTGAAAGAGCAGCTCATTCTCTGCCCAAGCATAAAAATGTTTGCTGGCAGCCCATAACTATATTAGATAGGTCGGCTATGGTATGGGGAAGACTTCATTGGCTTGGTAAACAGGAAATCTTGGGAATGATTAAATTACAGCATATGGCATCCAAGCTCAAAACACCAATAGTTATGACCAAGAAAATCAAAGTTTTTGTACAGTTTTGAGCTAATAGGAGCCTAACACCACCATTAAAATTGATCCAGAATAGAAAGAACAACCCTTACAATGTAGTCATTTCTTAACTCTAAATTTCTCTGGAATTCCAATAAGACATGTTTTGTCTACTATGTTTTATCTCTGCTTCTTGTTGAAAAAAGGGATGAACCCACAAGGGCAAAAAGAACCTTTTTCTGGAGACAATGGAGTAAAAGGATATTCACATAGTTTCAAAGTAATTCCCCATAGGAAACATAATAAAAGGCAAAATAGTAACTTGGCATTGGAGAAACCCAGCAGAAACCTGTGATCCAGGTTATCACCAGTAATGGTACAAATAGACATCATCTGTCCTCCAATGTAATACACATTACTTTTATGATATTCCTGTCAAAAATGCATAATTTGAACATAAACTGCAAAAGCACAAGACTAATCCAAATCAAGGGACACCTTACAAAATAACTAACATGTTCTCTTCAAAAATGCCCATTTCATGCAAGATAGAGAATGACCAAGAAATTGTTTCTAGACTAAAGGAGGCTAAAGAGACATGACGATTGAATGCTTTTGCTATAATGGACATTATTAAGATAACTGACAAAATCTAAATAAGGTCCATAGATTAGATAATATTATATCAATGATAATATTATATCAATTATTTCCTGATGATTGTGCTAACTATTGTAATTCTGTATGAGAAGTATTTAGGGATAAAAGTTCATCATATCTGCAACTTCCAAAATGTTCAAGAAAAAATACACACACACACACACAGAGAGAAAGGAATAAAGTAACTGTGATGAAATATTAACATTTGAGGAATCTGGGTGAAGAGTGCACAGAAACTCAATACTAGTTTTAGAATTTTATTCTGAACTGCATCAAGATAAAAAGTTAAAATAAAAAATAGAGATCTTTAGATCTGGTTAAGTAAACAAAATGTAGATAGAGGAACAAAGCAAAAAAAGCTAAACCTTCCAAAGATAATGATAGGAAGACTCAGAGATTGAAGTACACGGTATCCTGAAAGAAGGGGCTCTGAGAAAAGGAATGAGGGACAGTTGGTCCCAAGACCCCTTAAACCCAACACCCACAGACAGCCCTCTCCCTGCCACCCCACCCCTCAGCCTTTGCAGAAGGGAGACTTATACTCTGTAGAAAATGAATGAGAGAGTCCAGACTCAGAGATATCAGACACAGAAGGCAGGGTGAGGCACCATAACAAGTAGGGATTGACACAGAGGATACAAACAAATGGAAAAACATATCGTGCTCATGGATCAGTAGAATCAACATTGTTAAAATGGCCATATTACCCAAAGTGATTTACAAATTCAATGCAATCCCCATCAAGTTACCAAAGTCATACTTCACGGATGTAGAAAAAATAATTCTACATTTTGTTTGGAAGCCAAAAAGAACCCAAATAGCCAAAGCGATTTTAAGCAAAAACCACAAATCTGGAGGCATCACATTACCAGACTTCAAACTATACTACAAGGCTATATTAAACAAAACAACATGGTATTGGTACAAAAATAGAGACATAGACCAACAGAACAAAATAGAGAACGCAGATATAAAACCATCTACCCACAGCCAACTGATCTTTGACAAAGCAGACAACAACGTACACTGGGGACAAGAAGTCCTATTCAATAAATGGTGCTGGGAAAACTGGATAGCCACATGCAGAAGAATGGAACAGGACCCCTACTTATCACCACTCACAAAAATTAACTTAAGATTAATAAAAGACTTAGACTGAAGGCATGAAACCATAAGAATCCTAGAGGAAAATGTAGGAAAAACTCTTTTAGCTACTGGCCTAGGCAAAGAATTTATGACTAAGACCTCAATATCTTTCACTGGCAAAAACAAAAATTAATAAATGGGATTTGATTAAACTAAAAAGCTTCTACACAGCTAAGAAACAATCAACAGAGCAAATAGACAACCTAAAGAATGGGAAAAAATATTCGCAAGCTACACATCCAAGAAAGGGCTAATAACCAGAATTTACAAAGAACTCAAGCAAATCAGCAAGAAAAAAACCAAAGAACCTTATTAAACAGTGTGCAAAAGACATGAATGGCAGCTTCTCCAAAGAAGAAAGACAAATGGCCAATAAACATATGAAAAAATGCTCAACATCACTAATCATCAGGGAAATGCAAATTAAAACCACAATGAGATATCACTTTGCTACAGGTAGAATGGCTTTTATTAAAAAGTCCAAAAACAACAGATGCTGGCATGGATGCAGAGAGAAAGGAACACTTATACGCTGTTGGTGGGACTGCAGAATAGCACAACCTCTATGGAAAACAGCACAGAGATTCCTCAAAGAACTAAAAGTAAATCTATCATTTGATCCAGCAATGCCATTACTGGGTATCTACCCAAAGGAAAAGAAGACCTTTCATCAAAAAGATACCCACACTCAAATGTTTATTGCAGTACAATTTACAATTGCAAAGATGTGGAATCAACCCAAGTGCCCGTCAATTCATGAGTGGATTAATAAAATGTGGTATATGTATACATGGAGTACTACTGAGCCATAACGAGAGGAATTAATACCTTTTGCAACAATCTGGATGGAACTGGAGACTATTCTCCTGAGTGAAGTATCTCAGGAATGAAAAAACAAACACCACATGTACTCACTACTAAATTGGAACTAACCAATGAGCACACATGTGCACAGAGGGAAGTAAAACTCAGTGGAAATCAACCGGGGGGTTGAGAGTAGGGAAGGGGAGGGGAATAAAACAACCTAACGGGTACTACGAACACTATTTGGGTGACGGGCCCACCTACAGCAGGGACTCAAGCATTACAAAAATGATCCATGTAACCTAAAACACTTGTACCCCCTTAATATTCTGAAATAAAAAAAGAACAAATAAAGACTGAGTAATAATGTGTAAAATAAAGGATGAGAACCTGTCTCCTCTCTCCATTCAGCTCCCAAAATACTGGCAGCCCAGACTTAATATCTACCCTTTCCCCAACCCTGAAGGGAAGAAAGATTATTCTCTGGATCAATGAACCAGTGCAAGAGAAATAACCCATGGATACCAATATTTGGACAATCGAGTCCCCATCCTCTTCTAAGTAAAGCCCGTAACTTGACAAGACCTTATCCATGTACTCAGAGCTTCCAATCTACTTTCAGTGCCTCATTCTCAAATAAGAGCAGATTGCCAGGAATCATCAGCCATTTGAACAAAGCTTCTGATATGAAAGGCAGCAAACACAAAACTGAAAAAGGAATTCAAAGGACCTAAACAATAAACAGAGCTAAAGAAAAATAAAAACAAAAAACCAAAGTATTATCTTCAGAGAGAGAAAATACTGCATCCTTAAAATAAGAATAGGAAACTATAAAAAGAAATTAATTAGAAGTCAAGAAAAAAGGCTCTTAAATATCAAAAGGTAGTAAAAATTTAAAAATCAAAAGGAGGGGCTCTGAAAAGAACACAAAATTGAGGAAACATCTGAAAAATTAGAACAAAAAGATGGAGAGATTTTAAGATAAGAAAAATAAGGATCAATCTAGCACATTCATCATCTAGGTAACAGAAGTTCCATCAAGAGAGAAAAGAGAAAACAGAGGAAGAAAATAACCAAAGAAATAAAAGAAAAAAATTTCTCAGAACTGAAGGATGTGGATTTCCACTTTTAAAAAGGCCCAAATCAGTACCTAGTTAGCAAAAAACACCCATCCCAGGGCATGTCATCATAAAACTTTTCAGAACATAGAATTTGCCAGGAGAAAAAAAAAAGTCACATAAAAAGATCAGGAATTAGATTGACATCTCACCTTTTGAGATTAAAATGGGAAGCTTAGAAGATAATAGAGAAATACTTTCAAAATTCTGAAGAAAACCCACCTCAACCAGAATTCTACAGTAGCCCAACTATTAATGAAATGTGGAACAGAATAAATACACTTTCAGGCATGCAAGGTAACAGAGAGTTTATCTCCCATAGTCCATTTCTCAAGAAGCTATTGGAAAAATAAACCAAAAAAGAGGATGTTAGGATGTGGAAACAAAGAATCCAACAAAGCAGAGAGGAAAAGGGAATTCCCAGCCTCATGGTGAACTGAGAGTCAGGACGACCGCTGTACAGGAGACCTAGACAGTGACCACTCCACACTGAAACAGAAGACGGGGCTACAGAAGACATGACTCCAAAGAAAGAAAAAGAAAAATCCTGTACTTTACTTGTCCTGGGCCACTTTATTATTTTGTTGGAGAATCTAGGAAAAACTAATTAGTGATAGGAACATGGAAAACTAAGGAAAAAAAGAGTCAGTTATTAACTCCCTGGAAAATAAAAAGTTGTAAAGAAAGGAAACATAATCCTTGTTTACAGATTTGGTTCAACTGAAAACAGCACTCATACAGTCCTAATAATGTGTACAATAAACACTGCTTTAATGAAAAATGATGACCATCCTCCCTGTCTGGATCTGGCTGTGACCCAGTCTTTTCCATTTTCTATCTGACCATCAGAATCAGCCCAGTTCTTTGCTTGGGGCCCCAGATTATGCTCTCTGGATCTTCTTGCATCTCTCCATCAGGAGACCCAGCTCTGCTCTCCTTATCCCCTGAATGCTGATGTCCTGAGACTTTCTATTAATAGCTTGTTTCCAGAGAAGTATAGCGTATTCAAGGAAAGGTTTGGAATTTAGGGCAGTATACAGGATCACTTGTGCAAATGTGGTCCTATAAATGCAATACCTATAAAAACAGTAGACTTCAAAAAGCTTAAACTTACCTAAAATTCAAGCTAACATTTCGGAATTCCATACATATTTTTTATCATATCTAGGCAGTGGGAGGAAGAGGGAGAGAATAAGCCAAGAAGGCCTCCTGGGGGGCAGGGTAGGCTTTCAAATTCCAGAGAAACATTCCACAAGTTAAAGGGTGCTGAGTTGAGTTAAACAGATTGTTCACCTGGTATCTTTTCAACTTAGAGTTCTGCTTCATACATCTGAGCTGGCACTTCTTCAGCTTGCAGAGTGATTTATTGCTTGTTAGTATTTACAGCTGAGTGATATTTTCAGCTGCTTGTACAACCACAGCCTTTGAGAGCAAGGGCCGCCGTCTGGACATCTAAGCACAGGCAGCCCTGAGTTCTTCATGTATCTCAGACAGACGTAGTCTGAACCCAGCCTCTGGATGCTTCTAATCCAAGCCTTCAGGGTCAAGAAGAGCAACTGGATGGGGAGAGAGGGAGAGCCTCCTCCAGTCAGTGAGTTAGGACACACACATCAATCAAATCCCACATCAAAATATGGTCTCCAGACCAGCAGCAACAATACCCAAGACTTGGGAACTTGGTAGAAAGGCACATTCCAGGGTCCCACCTCAGACCTACCCAATCTGAATCTTGGGGTGCAATGGCAGCACTCTGTATTTTAATAAGCCATTTTGGAGATTCTGATGCATATGAAAGTCCGAGAGCCACTGCTCCATAGCAAGCTCTACCACGTCCTGCCCACAACTCTGATTCCTGATCCTCAGGGGTGATGCTTACCAATCAAGCGCTCTTATGCAATATTCTCATCTGGCTGATCCCTTCCCTTTCTAAATCTTCAAAAACTAGACTTAGACTGAGGCTTATAGAAAGTCCAGGTAAGTATATAATCCTCATCTGAGGCTTTAGCTACAGCAAAGTCACCACTCTGGCTAGATTTCACAGAAACAAGCTCTTGTTTTTCAACCTCATTCTTATTCTAGGTACAATAATCCATTTTAAGTCACTTCCCCATTTTTTCATTAATTTTTATCAATGGTCATGAAGACCCCTACTATCTCCCTTCTCTGTTTTAGGTCTAGTACAGTAAATGAGGAAAAGAAAAAAAATCTGGAGTATATTTATTTGTGTTATCTATGATAGCAAACTTGGAAAAAAGTGTCTATCAAAAGAGTAAATAAAATTATAACATATTGATAAAATAGGGTATAATCTTTCAAATCACACTGTAGAAAAATAACATGGGAAAATATTATACGCTATGTAATTTTAAGACTATATTGTGTTCAATTTTTAAAAAATTGTCACTGAGAGGATATGGTTTTGAGGGCACATGCCAGAAATCCAAAATTCACAGTTAAAGCTCACTTGTCTCAGTCTCCATCCTCCTGCATATGTTCGTATCTGTCAGAGAACCAAAGGTAAGACAAGGGAGAGAGTGTCCAAGGAGGTCCCCAGTCAGGCTAGTCCCAGAGGTAGGATGAAGGTCTGCCAAGAGGCAAGGCCAGAAATGGCTCTATAGTTAGAAGTGATACAGGACAGAGTATGCAGGGAGATGATAAAGATTTGCTGATATGTGCAAAAAGAGGAGAAAAATAAAAGCATGGAGAGACAAACTAGGTAAAATATTTAGGCAGCCTTGACATGAGGAGCTAAGAAAATTAATGATGAAACCATGCAGTCTTCCCTTATATAGAGCCCTAACTTGGTGAGAAATTCCTTTCATGAAGAAGATTCAAAACAAGTGCCAATCTCCCCAATCCAGACAGATCTGCTGCTTTAAGTTATATTCAAGAATTACTATGTCCAACTTATTCAAGTTTTGAGGGTGTGGCACAATGTGGATAATATAATCAGCCTCATTTTTACAGGTGAGAATGGCAAAGCACCTAGTGACACGAATATTCTGCAAGGCCAGCCCTCACTGTCTTCATCATTCACACACATAGACCTTTTCTCCGTTAAATTAAGGCAGTTGCATCTGGCCAAAATATGACTCTCGACTCTCACCTCTTGCTCTCCAGCCTGAGCAAGTTCAGTGCATGGCTAGAGGCCCTGACAGCAGCATATCTTTGAAAAACCCAAGACCATTCCTTGATTTACTGACCAAGATCCATAGCTACTCTTACCTTGGGGTGTCTGACGTTATAAATTTGACAGAATCTAGAGAACAGACTCCCCTGCAGGTTGGGCTCATAGTAATGTCATCTAGAGTAGGTTAAATATTTCTGAAGGGGAGGGGAGAACTAAACTATAAATAAATCATTGCTCCTCAGGCCCCTTGTCAGTTGCTTTCACTGAAGACGCAGAATGTATAACCTACTGCTTTAAATCAGGGCTCTCATCGCCTAAGCTCTCAGAAATGTGGCAAATACCAAAGTACCCCTAAAAAGGACTATTTAAGAAAGAGTTAAAGAAAAAATATAGAATACATTTTCTAGTTGTATGTCTAGGTTTATGTTGTTATGCTTAAGTTCTTTACCAAATTGATAAGAATTCAGTACTTTGACCATTTTGTTCTAAACTAAAACATACCTATTTCAAAACTGCAAAATTCCATATTCTATTTTCTCCTAGTCTATATTCTTACAAAAGAAAACTAAAATCCAAACCCTTTATTCTTATTAAACATCTCTTAGAGCTTTAGATATAAGAACAGGATAAGGTCTCACTGTTTCCGCACTTCCGGTCTGGGTCATAACCAGCCCACCTCTATGAATCCTCCTGCATTGGAACAGATGCAATATTCTTCATCTCAAACTTGCACCATTTGCTTGGAACAGCAGTAATGTTCAGAGGAGGCTCAAGGGCTCCCATATAATCCCAGAGGCAACTTGAGATAACTTGCAGGTAGAAGACCTGGGTTCGCTTGCTTACATAACTTGCCGAACATGACTTTAGACAAGTCATTAGGCACTATGAGTCTCATTATGACTGCTTTACAGATGAGAAAGAATCTATAAGTTTCCCTACCTTCCCAGCAGGGTGAGGGTCAAATAAAACAATGGCTGTCACATCAGCATGTGAGTGAGTCTTGCTTGGATGGCTCAAGTCCTGGGATCCCAGTCTTCCTCCCTCTCTTCCTCCTTCTTTCCATCCCTCCTTCCTTCCTTTATGCATATATCAAGGACCTCCTGTCTAAATTGTTCTGGGTATTCCTAGGGGAATACCAAGATAAGTCAGAAATTCCCTTAAGGTGCTTAAAACTTCACAGGAAATTATACTTTTATACCTGTTGAGTGTTAGGAAAGGAATAAAGATAACATGCTCTAATAGTTATAAGGAGGAAAAGGGGGTCGGGAAAACCTCCAGGAGAAAGGGGTATGTGAGCATGCCACTGAAGCCTGGATAAAATGTGGACATTTAGAGTTGATGGGGAAGAAAGGCATGCCAAGGAAAGGACCAGCACTCACAAATGCACAGAGAAGGAAAAGCATGGAGCATGCATAGAAAGGATTGAGTTGTGCTGCCAGAAACCTAGAACTCCCCAAAAGGGAACGGAAGGAAAGAAAGCTAGAAAGGTAGAGTGTGGAAGATCCTGTGGTTTAGACTGAGTTTGGACTCCAATACCATCTTCACCCATGACCCACATGCAAACAAATTCCCTATCTGGATAAACTAAACTATATACCTCAGTCTTCCTAAACTTCTCCCTCATTTGCCAGTTAGGACAGTCAATTCTCTCAGATATCACTTAACTTTGTCCTCTATTAACTCTCAGCTGATTTCTGAAACAGTCTACTGCCTCCAGGCTTGTCCCACTGCCGTGCATAATCCATTCTCCATGCTGATGTCAGACTGACCTGAAATGCAGTCGTAACATATCGCACCCCCGTTCAAAATGCTTCAGTGATGACCAGTTACCTACAGATAACACTCCAATACCTTACGTAAGATACGAGGTGTTTCCCAGGCTTCATCCTCTGCCTCTCCCTCTCAAGCCTCCTTCATCGCTGCCACACTGAACTCCTTCACGTTCCTTAAACCACCAAGCTCCCTTGTCCCTCTGTACCTTTGAATTTGTGGTTCCTTCTGGATGGAACCTAACTTTTTCCCTTTCTCTGACTAGATAATACCTACACTTCTCTTTTAACACTCAAATCATCATTTAACATTGTTCTGGAAGTACTAGCCAATGCAATTATATAAAAGAAAAAAAGTTCAAATATTGGAAAAGGGGAGCAAAATTAGCATTTGTAGATACGACTGTATACCTAGAAAACACAGGAAAATTAACTAAAATAGGGAAACTGTATAATTCAATAAGAGAGAGGCTACAAAATTAGTACACAAAAGTAAAAATGTATCTTTACACAAATGATAACCAGTTAGAAACTATTAAGGTCAGAAAATATTCTGTACTAGGGCATAAGAAAAATTTAAAAATCTAAGAAAAAGATTTATTGAGACTTATAAAGGACCAATGTAAAGAAGACTTTTAAATTCTACCAGAAAGACAAATCTTTCTTCCAGACAGCACAACCCATTGTAATGCAAGCTCCCCAAAGGTATCGATCCTTTTCTGCTTTGTTCACTGATATAGTCAAAGAACCAGGAATACTGCTTAGAACATACCAGTCATTCAATAAATGCCTACTATCAATAAATGCCTACTGAACAAATAAATGCCTAAAACAACGTAAAAATTCAATACAATACCAGTAAAAATACAAACAGGATTATGTGGGAAAGCCTGACAAAGATACCGACCTTCCACTTGAAAAACATACACAAAAGATCATTTTTCACCTAGTAGATGAGCAAAAATTCAAGTATTCAGGGTTAATGAAGGCATGAAGAACAAGAACACACAAAATGTTATTTGTGGAACTATATATTGGTATGGTGTTTTCAAAGGACAATTTGTTAATATCTATCAGTATTTAAAATGTGTGTTTTCTTTAGGCAATTACTCAGCTGGAATTAATTCTATACAGTCACACATTTATGTGTAAACCTATATGAAAGTATGTCCCTTGTATTACCATTACAAAATAGAAAAACAAAGAAAGTCTAAACGTCTATCAATAATAGACCTACTACATAAAATATGCCCAAATAATGGAATACTATACAGCCATCCTGAAAAACCGAAGTGGACCTATATGGAAAGAAATGGAAATAGGTCCACAATCTATTGTTAGAGTAAAAAAGGCAAGGTACAGAAAAATATGTATAGTATGATCCTATTGTGTTTTAAAATTATATCATTATGCTATATATGAATAGAAACATTCTGGAAGGTTATCCTTTAGCAATGGATTCAAGGAGATAGAAGAAAACCTCACCTCAAGCAAAACAGAAAGATGTTTGTTGTTGCTATTTTTACCATAAGCACATGCTGACATTTAGAGAAGGCAGAATTGGGAGACAAGAAGGGCTGGCCAGAAAGAGAACGATAATTAGAATGAAGAATGGAGAAGAGTCTAGTTCTCGTGCATAAAAGCCTTGAGGTCTGCGAGCTGGACAGCCAAGTACACTTGCAGCTAGGAAGCAACAACCACCAGTGCCAGAGCTTTAGGCATGTTCAGCAAGAAAGAAGGTGTGGCTGGAAGCCACTTCCACAATCCCTACGATGACACAGTGCCTTGTGGCTTCTTCAGGCAAGGAAGAAGTCCTGCGAGCAGCTTCAGACCACTCCATCTCTTTTCAGGAACAGCCAAAGGCCTCTGACACAGTCTCAAGCAAGTGACTGTAGCAATCCATAATGCCTCTAGATCACTTTTGTTTATTATTTTCCTTAGAGTGCTGGAAATATTAATTGGAATAAATGTAAAGCACTTAGCACAGTCCCTGGCAGAGTAAGCGCACAAAATATAAGCTATTGTTAAGTTGCTTACAGAACTTTTCCAATGGTTCTAAGCACTACAACTGCAAAAGTCACCAATCAGGAAGTCTTTGATTTCCAACAAGACCCATGCCTCCCCATTTATCTCTGCAATAAATAAATAGACTGTCTTCCTAAGCACATTTAAAACAAACGGGAAGCTGCTGCTTCAGTGTTTCTCACTTTTGTCAGCATTTCAAAATTAAACTGCCTTTATCAGGCCCAAGTATAAAAAGCACACTTTCGTCTTAGAAAGCTAGAATTTAAATAACCTTTACAGTTGTAGTACATTTTCTTTTCTTCCATCCTGACAGCTGGCCCATGCCTCACATGGCTAGCACTTGAATTCACTTACCACAGCAGGAGGGTCATTCCATTCTTCATAGGAGATGGCAGCGTATGGATAGATCCGGTCATTGATAATCTGCAGGGTAGCCAGGGCAATGGCTTTAATTGACTGGAAGTATGCTTCCCAGAACCACCGTGCCTATAAAGAAAACAATATTCTTTTAAGCGAGCAAGTGAGACAGAGTGGAAGACTTAGATACTCTATCATTGTCAACTCTGGGCCTAGGTAATTTCTTTATTCCCAAAAAGGGAGTGCCTAGGGCAAATGCTCCCTGCTGTCCAAGCCAGCTCCATCTGAAGTGTCCATATATCAAGCGCAGTCAAAATAGAATGTTAGCAAGTGCAATGCACATTGGATTCAGTTTAGATGTAAGAGAAACTCCATGATGATGGCACCACCAATGTATGATACCGAAGCAAGTTTATAGTATTTTTCCTTAGATGTAACATACAAGGTAAAGTGTACATGTTAAAGTGTACAAATCTCAAATGTACAGCTCAATGAATTTCTACATACGCACATATTCTTACAACTACTACTACTCGGATGAAGTATATATTCGAGAACATCCGAGCGCCTCATGCTATTTCCCAGTCAGTATCTCCCCTCTCTTAAGAATAACCATTATTCTGATTTCTATTGCGCCCACCCTTGAATTTCACATAAATGGAATCAAACAGTATTTATTCCTTTGTGTCCGACTTCCTTGGCTCAACAGCTGTAATATCTAAATCAGGTTTTGGTATCAAGGTTATACTGGCCTCATAAAATGACTTAGAAAGTGCTCCCTGTTTTTCTATTCTTTGAAAAATTTTATGCAAGATCAGTATTATTTCTTCCATGAAAGGTTTTAGAGGAATTCATCAAAGAAGTCAACTGGGCTAGGAGTTTTTTTTAATGTGTGAAAGTTTTAAATTCTGGATTAATATTCTTTCACAGATACAAGATTATACATATTTTTCTCTGTGTATCAGTTTTGTAAGTAGTGTTTTTTTTTTTTTTGGAATATGTTATTGCATCTAAATTGTAAATTTATTGGAATAAAATTGTGCATTAACATCTGCTTCATATCTACAGAATGTGTAGTACACCTCTTTTCATTCCTCATATTGTTAATCCATATTTTCTCTTTGTATTTAATCAGTCTTACTAGAGCTTTCTCAGTTTTATTAATCTTTTTCAAAAAACCAACTTTTCGTTTTCTATATCACACATTTTTTTTTGTTTTGTTCATTTCTGTTCTTACTTTTTATTATTTCCTTCCTTCTATTTTGGAGGAGTTTAATTAATCTTGCTTTTAACTTCTTAAGGTTGGCATTTAGATCACTGATTTCAACCTTTCTTCGTTTCTAATATATGCATTTAGAGCTATAAGTTTCATTCTATGTACTATTTTAAATGCAGCCCACACATTTATACATCATTTTCATTATACATCATTTTCATACATTTCATTTCATTTAGGTAAAATATCATTGTTTCATATATTTCATTTCATTTAGGTAAAAAAAAATTTTGATTTCCATTGTGATGTCTTCCATAACTCATGGACTATTTAGAAGTATACTGTTTAATTTCCAAACATTTTGGGTTTTTCTATTTATCTTTCTGTTACTGATTTCTACTTTGATCACACTTTGATTGCACCATGGTCAGGGAATATATATCTGATTTCAATACTTTGCAATCTATTTAAACATGATTTATGGCCCAGCACATTGTTTATTTTTATAAATGATCTATATATACCTAAAAATGTATATTCTGTAGTTCATGAGTGTAATGTTGTTTAAATCTTCTATATCTTTATTGATTTTTGTCTACCTGTGTGTGTGCATGTATGTATATATATACAGGGGTATATTTTATATATTCATACATGTGTGTGTGTGTGTGTGTGTGTGTGTATATATACATATTTCCCAAACCTTTACTTTCAAATTTGTGCCCTCCCTCAAAGCTTGTTCCAAGCTTGTCTCTTATAAAAAGCATACACATGTTAAGCACCCCAAATCCAAAAATCCAAAATCCAAAACCTTTTGAGTATTTCAGATGTTCAAATTTGAGATGCTCCACCAGTAAAGTGTAATGCAAGTATTCTAAAATCTGAAAAAAAAATCCAAAATCTGAAACACTTCTGGACCCAAGCATTTTGGATAAGGGATACTCAACATGTAATTAGGTTTTAATATTTTATTCCATCCCAAAATCTTTGTCTCTTAATTATAGAGTCCATTTATACTTAATTAATACGGCTAAGTTAATGTATGATCCTTCTATTTGTTTTCCATTTGTTTCATCTGTTCTTTGTTCTTTTAGCTTTCCTTTCTCACCTTTAGAACTGATCAAAATTTTTTTTATTTTTATTCCATGTTTTTCTTCTTAATTAGGATGCTGATTATTTAGTCTTTTGTTATTCTTTTAGTAGCCATCCTAACAATTAAAGTAAGCATCATTGATTTATTATAGTTCAAATTAGCAATTCTATCACTTATCATACAACGAAAGAGCCTCCATTTACCATCTCCCATCTGCTGTATTATTATTATCAAATATTTTTATCTACATATTTTAAATCCCACAAAACATTATTATTGCTTTTAAAAGTAAATTTTTACTTACAGTTACCATATATTTACCCTTTCTTTCTTTTATACATATCTGAGCTTCCATCTCAAATTATCTTCCTGCTGCTTGAAGAACTTATTATTTCTTTCACTGTAGGTCAGCTGATAACAAATGCTCTCAGTTTTTATTTGTCTGAAAGCTTCATTTTACCCAATTAATTTTGGAAGGAGGTATTTTTGCTGGGTAGAGAATTCTAGGTTAGCAATTATTTTCTTTCAGAATATTCAAGATATAATTCCATTGTCTTCTATCCTTACTGATAAATCATCTGTCAGTCTTACTGATGGACCTTTGAAAATAATATGCCTTTTATCTCTGACTGCATTTAAGCTTTTCTCTGTCTTTGCCTTACAGTGATTTAACTATGCAGTACCTCGGTGTGGCTCTTTGTATTTATGCTGCTGAGGACTGTAGAACTTATTCAATCTGTGGTTTGATGTCATTCACTGATTTTAGAAAACTCTGCCAGCATTTCTTTTAAATATTAATTCTGTCACAGTCTCCTCTTCTGGGACTCCAAATATACATACATGTGAAATATATTTCACAATGTTTTCACTATGTCCCATATGTCTCTTATTCTCTTTTTTGTATTTTTTCTCTCTGTGCTTCAATCTGGGTGTTTTCTACTAACTTTTCTCCTGGCTCAATAATCTTCTATCCCTTTTTCTTTGGTGATTAAACTGCTATTAATCCCATATATTGAATTCTTAATTTCTTTTTTTTTCTAACTGACTTCTTAATTTCATTTTCTATATTTTTCAGAATTCCCATTTGACCTTTAAAGAGTAGATTTCATATCTTTGTTGAAATTCTCCTTTTCTTCTATTTTCTTGAACATAGTTCCTGACTGATAACTCCAATATCTGAATCACCTGTGGGTATCTTTCTATTGTGTTTTTTTTCTTCATTTGGGTTATCTGATTTCAATTTCTAGCATGCTTCTTAATTTTTTATTGGATAGAAGACATTCTGTTTAAAAACCACAGAGGTTCTAAATGATCCAGATTTTCTTCCTCCTAAGAATGTAACATATTCTTGTGGCAGGCATAGAGAGCGCAGTCAGACCACTTTAATCCTGTCAGAGGCTGGTTTTAAGTTGTGTTGTGGCTAGCTTATTTCAGCTTTCCCTTATTCTTAAGGTTTGGCATGTCTGTGGATTTCAAGTAAAGCCTGAGGTATTTGCTGGGACCCCTCTACCTTGGCAGGCCTTTCCCTCGCCAGCACTATACATGGCTGAAGTATTTGCACTGCTCATCAAACTCCCAACCGTTGCTTTCCACAGGGATTCTTGGAGTCTTGCTCTGATCATGTGCACCTTAAGACTTGGCAAACACCTCAAGGGAAGACTGTGGACACATTTTTTTGCTTTCTTCCCTGTGGTTTTTTCTTTCCTGAGATTTTGTCTGTCAAATCCCAGAGACTTGGGTAGCTCCTAACTCTAAACTCTAAGCCCTGTCAGACTGCTGCTCTCTGCTAGGGTTCCACACCATTGGACTGTGAAGTGGCAAGTTTCCTCAGGGAGAAAGCCAGAGTAAACATGTAGCCTGCTTCCGCATGCTTCTTTTCTCTCAGGAAACATGTTCCCTCAAGCACTGACTGCATTGGTTGCTCTACAATGCCTCTAAACAGTTATTTTATCTATTCTAATAAGCTTTTATACTTTTTTTTTTTTTTTGGCAGGTGGGTTACTCCAATATCAGGTACTCTGCCATGGTCCAATATGGTCTTTTGAAAGAAGATCGTTTCTTATCCAAGTGGAGGTTAAATCCAGTTCCGCACAAAAGCAGGATGCTGGTATAGATGATCTCTCTAGCTTCATCAGATCTATGATTCCAGTCAAAATCAGAGGCCATTAGGATTTATTCAAGGGGGTGACCATGTGAAATTTTAACATGGAAAAATTGGAAGGATAACCAAAGAAGGTGAAGGGAAAAGATACTTTCTAGTCTAGCTTGGCCAACTTTCGTTCTGTTTCCTGGGCAAGCGTTCTACTCATGAGTTAAAAGCCTAGGGTAACTTGGGTTATATGACTACTATTTTCTCCATTAGCTATAAAAAGAAGGCAAAGTATCACAGTGAGAATTTCTCCTGCTCAAAGAAAAGTGGAAATACAGATTTAGTTTTCAAGGGCATCTAGCTTACTCAAACAGTCCAGTAGTTCGCCCTCTGGGTATAGCTGGTGGGCTGCCTGCTACTGCTTCTTAGATATGCCCTACTCACTCCAATCTCATTCCTGCTGAGATTCATGTTGCTTTCTCTCCCATCATCCAGCCAAAATATTTACATTTTATGAGACCTGAAAAAAACTACTTTCCCTGAGAAACCTTTACCGATCACTCCTAGTATCAGTAGTCTCCCCTTACTGTGAAATCCCTCAGCACTTAGAGCCTTTACTATACAGATTAGTTCTGTTATATACTGTTCTATAATTGGTTTTCTGTTGTTTCAGATAATCACTTCTTTCTGTACAGTTAGACTGTGAGTTCCTTTGGCATAGAGATTGGCATTTTTGAAATTAGCATCCTTGCAAATGTTAGAATGTTTTACCTGCAACAAAGCGCTTTTATATTCATGATCTCATCTGCTCTTCATAACGAGCTTGTCACTTACTTGGGACAGATACAAATTTCATTTTATATGTGAGGAAACTGAGATACAAAGATGTTAACTAGCAGAATTATAATTCAAATCCACAACTTCTAACTCGAAATTCAGACCTTTTCCCAACTCATTCTAGAGTACTGAGAGTCCAGCACACAGTAAGTTTTAGAAAATGGTCCTTTTCCAAGAAACTGAAGGGTATAAAAACGTACTAAGAAGCATGAACCCACACACAAACACATATGTATCCTGAATATTTACCTCCTTTTCTGCCAAATGGGTCTATCATCATATATTCTTTCATTTGAAATCATATTCAAATTAAACCACATTCCAATTTAAACATTCCAAAGTTTTATGCCACATGTGATCACAGTGGAGACAGCAACCTTTGGGATTTATAGAAAACAATGATTGGTAAGAAATCCACCTAGAACACCAGCCAAAGGCACGATTGTGCAAGAGAGCTTCTAATTTAAGATGTCTCAAATCATCTCACCCTGTCCACCAAATTGCAATTCACTCAAAAAGGAAGCAAGTTTTGCCAATAATCATAGCTCAAGTGTCTCAGTCTGAGGATAAGTGAACTTCTCAGGCTTAATTGTTTCTGCAGGAACTCTGTAATACCTTGAAATGTTCAGAAGGCATTATAATTTACAGCCCCTCCAGGACTTAGTGTCAGCCATTTGTCCACAGAGAGGAAGGAGTTTTCAGCTATGCTGGCAATGCACGAAAGCACCACTGTTCTCATCCAGAGAGCAAATGTGCATAAATGCTTATGGTTTTTTCTCCCCTAAAACATGGGCCACATTTATATCTATCTGAAAAGTGTGAATGAGGGATTCTTCAGCAACTATGCAAATTCCCCAGTTACTCTAAACTGTGGGTGCTACACAGTTGAAAAGTTAAGTCACATATGAATAGGTCATACCAATGTAACCTTGAACAAAGTATTCAACCTTTCTTGATTAAACAGATACCACTGTGATTTTATAAAACATGCAGATTTTATAGCATAAGAACTATAAAAATTCCTGTGACGCTTTCAAACATGAGAATTATAAAGTTCCTAGAGGGCAGGGACCGGGCCAGTTAAAACTACCATAAGCAAATAGGAACCTCACACTGAATCTGCTATTTCAGTTTACACACCAATTAAATGTGATTAATTCCTTAATTTTCAGTAATGTAAAGCCAACAGGATTGACAAGTGTTCAGGGGAAGCCAGTGTGACATGGTGGAAAGAACAGCAGTGATGGAGCATCCTGTGCCATTTTAAGTTACTTAACATCTCTGTTTTTTAAATCTTTAAGATGAAGATCACACACCTATCTCATGGAGTTGTGAAGATTCAGTGAGATGAGGTTTGCACAGCTCCTTGCTCAGTGTTAGTGCAGAACAGACAAAATGGTAGCTCTCTCCCCAACATTTACATCCATCCTGTCCCCTTAGCGTCTCTGTCACCTTCATTAGAATATATTCAACACTTGGTAGCACTGTTTTGGGGTGAGAACGGGCAAAGGGGAGGAACAGAGATGGAATGGGATCTCAACTTTACACTCCTTTCATCCCAATTCCTGAAGACAGTGAAGAATTCCAACCTGAAAGTCAGAAATAATACAAATCCATCAAGTGGGAGTGTGATAGCACTTTATATTGAAAGGTACATCAATAACATGTTCCTTCTAGATTAATCATGAAGCACCCAAGAAAAGAAGACCTCCAGAAACTCCATGAGAAGGGGAGTATGTCTGGTTTTGCTTACCACTGAACTCCCAGCATCTAGCCCAGTGCCTGTTAAAGAGCAGACAGTGGCTGAAAGTACAAATCCATCTAACAAAAATCCCTCACAGGCACGAGGTGGCATAGGTACCACCAACATCCCATAAAACTTAACCAAATCTTCTAAGTACCAATCCATGAAGTTTAAGGGGGGAACCGTCATTTAATAATGAAATCGCATCTTGTATACCAAATTTTAAAAGGTGGAAGATTGGGGGAGTGCATCTGAGGGACAATGAGGAAAATCTGTTCCTGAATGGAATAGCAAGACAGAAATGGGACTAAGAATGTCCCTTATAGTACGTGTGTATAGACTACAAAAGAGATAAACAGTTTTTAAAACTATGCCATATTAAGTGTGCTGCCTAAAAGTGGTCAGGATATCTGTGTAACCGTACAAAGGGTATATAACAACGCCACCTACCCTAAAGTAGCCCAAGAGCATCTGCATCCAATGATGGCTATCAATGCCCTTTAATGAGCCAGTCAACTTTGGACTGCCCTTTTAATCAGAACCTCCTGAATGTGCCCAGGTCAATGGGCTTCATTCAGGTATATTAAAGGATTTTGCTAATGAAACCCAAAAAATAAAACAATAAACCAGGCAGCTAGCCTTTGTCCCAATTTCCAAGTGCTAATGCTATCCAAATACCTGACAATGGCATGTAACTATGGATAAGTATTTGCTTAAATACTGCTCTATTTCCCCTCTTCCAACCCACTGGTTGGTCACAACATAAAGGATAACCTTCTGCTTAGGAATGAGAAAGCCACAAGAGAATGCGGAGTCCACAATAACAACGAGAAAAAAACCACAAATATCCTACAAACATCATGGCTTTTCTAGGGGCCCATCTGAGAGCTGTGGTCATAAGGCAGTCAAGGGAACCAAATTTCAAAAGGCAGCAAGGAGAGATGGTACGTGCAAATTATTTCAGCTTTGACAGGGCATAGGAGGAAGAGATGCCTATCATAAAAGCAGCCAAAGAAAACAGCTAAAACTTGTAACGAATTCTTAAAACTGAATTCGGGTCATCAGGATAGTTTAGAAGCTTTAGACACAAGGGATCCACACGCACAAGTTCTTTTCTGGCAGATGTTCTTGAGAAGGATTTGTATAAAACTCTGCACACTTATTGGACTTTTTGTCATTCAAAGCAAAAACCTCAAGTGCTGGGGGAAGAGAAGGACACCTTACCACCCTCAAGATCCAGGCGAAGATCCCCTGCCTCTGGGAAAGGAGCGGAAAGGCAGTCTGTCACTGGGGAAGAAGTAGGAAGCCTTCCAGCCCCCAGTACTCAGCCATGAGGGAGAGGTCGAAGCAAAAGTTCTCTGCTTCCAAGGGAGGGCGAGAAACTCCCCTGACCCCGCCGTAAGCCGTGCAAGAAGTCCACTTCTGTGAGAGAGGCGAGGCACTCTCCCACCACCAATCCCAGGCAAAGGTGCACTTGTGTGGTGGGAGTAGAAGCAAAAGCCACCTGCCCAGAAGGACAAGTGGAACACTGGCTCAGATGAGGGTCCTACACTGACACAAAGCAGAAGTGAGGTCTACTACCACTGAAGGAAGGGCAGGAAACTCTCCCTAGTCCAAGACTCTCCACAGACAAGGGGCAGAATAAGCTATCACTGGAAGAAGGAGCAGGCATGCTGAGAAACACTCACCTTCAACCCCCAGCAAAAGCACGCGAGACTGAGGCTACATCAGGGGAATGAAAAGTCCCACAGTCCCCACCGTGAGCCTAGCACCAAGCATGAGCAACGGCAGTCTACCACTGAGGGATGGGCAGGGGTGTGGAGAAAGGTGGCACGCAGGGCCTGCCGAAAACACAAGCCAGGCAGAAACTCTGAGAAGAACTTCAGTGGGCTGGGCCCCACACTAAGTATGAGGTAGCAACAGCCAATCACGGGGAGCATGTGAAGTCTGGCCCACTGACAGTAACTGTACCACAGAACAACCCAAACCCACCCCAGCTACTACGTACATTGAGTCAGCCTCCCACACTAATGGCCTGACGGAAGAAAAGGTTTGTCTATTTCTGAACATGTTTACCTTGGTCTCTTCTGTTTTTGCATATACAATGTCCATCGTTTGGTCAGAGTTTACCAGAAACAAAAAACAGAAGAAAATAATCCACTGTCATAAAATGAAGCTGTCAATAGAACCAAACCCAAAGATGACCAAGATGTTAGAACTATTAGAAAGGACTTTAACTATAGGAGCTAATGAAAATGGTGGACAAGCTGCATGAACATATGGGAATTTTTAGTAGAGAGATGGAAAATATAAAAAATTGTCAAGTGAAAATGCTAGAAATGAAAAACACAGTATCACAGATGAAGAATTCTTTTGACAGGCTTATCCACACACTAGACACAGCTGAGGAAAGAAAGAGTGAACTTGAAGATAGAACAGTAGAAATTATCCAAACAGAAACGCAAAGAGAAAAAAGAGTGGGGAAAAAAACCCAAACAGAACAGAGCATTCAAGAACTACAGGATGATATTAAACACTATAACATACCTGTAATTAGAGTCTCAGAAGAGGAGAGAAGGGGGACAGAGACTAAGGCAGCAGATATATTTAGAGGAATAACAGCTAAGAATTTTCCAAAATTAATGAAAAACAACAAAACAGAGCCCCAAGAACATCGGAGAATTGAGACAGATTAAATAAAGCATTCACCTTCTTCCTCAAGAAGTTTAAGAAACAGTTGCACTGCTAAAATGCAAAAGTCCCTTCTCCCTCTGAGCAAACCGGGAGATTCAAGAGATCCGAGTTACAGGAAACTCTCTTAACACTCTAACATTGACAGACCATTTCTCTCAGGTGAAGGGCTAGAAAATATTTCCATGCTTCATGCATTTATTTTTCAAAGCTGTATTTGAAGATGAACCCGAAAAATTCCAAAGGTATTCTAAGTCTTGCCAAACACACATACTTATTATCTCCTGTTCGTTTGTTTGCCCTTTCCTGGATAAACTCATGACAGTCTGGAGGTCCCAGAGATAGGCTCTAACAATCTTTATCTAGCAGCCAAAAACCCTCAATGATGAGGCCAAATTACAATCCAAGTATCCTTATTTCTGGTTGAGAATTACTGTAAACAAGATTTTCTGTTTATTCTTTTGTTTACTCCATTTTTATAAACATAAGTGTTACATGACAACTTACTTAAAATTACAGAGGGTAAAAATATCAACAAAATCCCTCAGAGGCACTTCCTGTGGACTGCAGGTTTTGTAACCGTGTACTTTACCCATGTGACCAGCTTTTCTAGAGAAGTAGAGGAAATTCACAAACATCTGATACACCATTAACTCAGGGGTCCAATAAACAACAATAAATAGAATTTATCTTCTTTAAAATAAAAAGGGATTTCTGAAGGAAAAAAGGTTAATACACTTAGGATTTATCAGCAAACTATCTTTTTTATTTATAAAATATTTATTTTGTTAATTTAGTTACATTTAAAATACCTTACCACATAAAATATGAGAGTGCTTTTTTTTCACTTTTTATTTATGAAGCTATTTTATTTGCCTTCTCCACATGCACCTTTGTAAAAGTCTCTGATACTCTTAGAAGCACTTTTCTATTATCCAGTACAGTTTTCCCAGCCCCACCATCTTCACCTCTCAGCTATTTGAACACGGTACTCCAGGCTGGAGTGTAGTGGGTATTCATAGGGATAATTGTAGCACGCTGCAGCCTCAAACTCCTGGGCTCAAGTGATCCTCCTGCCTCAGCCTCCTGAGTAGATGGGACTACAGGCATGCAAAACCTACCCTGGCTTACAATTTTTAACCTATTAATATTTTATGTACATATAGTATGGCATTCTATTAAAATCCTTAAATTCATAGGAATTCGTGGCTGGAAAAAAAATATTTAAATGTTTTCTCTTCTTAGTAATGATTATGATGAAATAAAAAAATCTGACATTTGTCTCAAATGTTAAATTGAACCTGATCTCTCATCTATTTAAGAGAAAAGCATATAGCCACTTTTATATTAAAAAATCTTAGAGATGAAATCTACTGAGACCTCAAATATTTCTGAAATTCCAACTGCTTCTAATTCTACATTTTAACTTTACTCTGATGTATACACAGAATTACCGCACAAAAATAAAGCATACAATATAGTGTTGAAAAGAATGGGACAAACCTAGGAAAATCAGTAGAAGTAATTAATGAATAAGAAAACAGAAAAGAAGAAAGACATTTGGAAATAAATCCAAGGGCTTTCTACAGATTGGCTATGAAGGAAACTGTAAAGAATCAGCTAAAAACCTATCAGAGCTACTAAGGAAATTCAGTAAATTAGCCAGCTACAAAATAATTTTTTAAATAAATAACTAAAACAAAAACCTAAACTCCTACATCCCAGCAATACCCAGTGAGATTTTACACACACAAAAAAAATCAGTAGCAGAGCTCTTACCCCAACTTCTCAGTCTGAACTATTCTTAGTCCTTGTGATAGACGATCCATTGCCTCCCAAAAATACACTACCTCCTTCATCTTTACTAACAAAATCAACTTAAAATACCAAATTTCCCAGCTTTCCTTTGGAGCAATGGATGACAACCTGACACAGTGTTGACCAAGGAGCTACTGTAGTTCCTGGGTATGTGAGTATTCCTAAAACAAAACTCCTGCTACACAAGCCTTTTGGTTTTTCCCTTGGCCCTCTCAAGTCTGCCTGCCTGGAATGCAGACATGATTGGCTGGAGGTGAAGCAGGTACACTGTAATTGAAAAGAAAAATGCTAGCGTGCATATAAAAGTTATGTTTACACTATACTATAGTCTACTAAGTGTGCGACAGCATTATGTCTAAAAAACAATGTACATATCTTAATTTAAAAATATTTCATTGCTAAAAAAATGCTAACAATTATCTGAGCCTTCAGTGAGTCATAATATTTTTGCTGTTTGAGGATCTTGCCTGGATGCTGATGGCTGCTGACTGATCAGGGAGGTGTCTGCTGAAGGCTGGGGTGGCTGTGGCAATTTTGGAAAATAAGACAACAATGAAGTTCGCTGCTTCAAATAACTCTTCCTTTCATGAAAGATTTCTCAGTAGCATGCAATACTGTTCGATTGCATTTTACCTGAAGTAGAACTTCTTTCAAAATTGGAGTCAATCCTCTCAAATCCTGCTGCTTTATCAACTCAATTTATGTAATATCCTAGATCTTTTATTGTCATTTCAACAATGTTTACAGCATCTTCACCAGGAATAGATTGCATCTCAAGAAACTACTTTCTTTACTCATCCATAAGAAGCAACTCTTCATCCACTAAGTTTTACCATGAGACTGCAGCAATTTGGTTGTATCTTCAGGCTCCACTTCTAATTCTAGTGTTTTTGCTATTTCCACCACATCTGCAGTGACTTCCTCCACTGAAGTCTTGAACCTCTCAAAGTCATCCTCGAGGGTTGGAATCAACTTCTTCCAAACTCCTGTTAAAGTTGACATTTTGACTGCCTCCCATGAATCACGGATGTTCTTAATGGCATCTAGAATGGTAAATCCTTGCCAGACAGTTTTCAATTTACTTTGCCCATGTCCATCAGAGGAATTACTATCTATGGCAGCTATAGCCTTACAAAATTATTTCTTAAATAATAAAACATAAAAGTTTAAATTACTCTTTGATCCATGAGCTACGGAATGGATGTTGTGTTAGCAGGCATGAATGAAACAACATTTATCTCATTGTATATCTCCATGAGAGCTCTTGGATGACCAAGTATACATTGTTGATGAGCATTAATATTGTTTTTTAAGAAGCCAATACTATAGCAAGAGCATTAATATTTTGAAAGGAATCTTTTAAGTCTCAACAGTGGGCTTAAAATATTAAGTAAACCATGCTGTAAAGAGATATGCTGTCATCCAGGCTTTGTTGTTCCATTTACAGATTATAGGCAGAGGAGATTTAGCATAATTCTTAAGGGCCCTGGGATTTTTGGAACGATAAAGGAGCACTGGCTTTAACTGAAAGTCACCAGCTGCATTAGCCCCTAACAAGAGAGTCAGCCTGTCCTTTGAAGCTTTGAAGCCAGGCACTGACTTCTCCTCTCTAGCTATAAAAGTCCTAGATGGCATCTTCTTCCAACAGAAGATTTCGTTACATTGAAATCTGTTGTTTAGCGTAGCCACCTTCATCAATTAACTTAGCTAGATCTTCTGGATAACTTGCTGCAGCTTCTGTATCAGCATTTGCTGCTTCGCCTTGCACTTTTATGTTATGAAAATGGCTTCTTTCTTTAAATCTCAGGAACCAACTTCTGCTAGCTTCATACTTTCCTTCTGCAGCTTCCTCACCTCTCTCAGCCTTCACAGAATTGAACAGTTAGGGACTTGCTCTGGATTAGGCTTTGGCTTAAGGAAATGTTATGGCTGGTTTGGTTTCTATCTAGACCACTTAAAGTTTCTCCATATCTGCAATAAGGCTATTTCACTTTCCTATTCCTGTGTTCACCAGAGTAGCGCTTATAATTTCCTTTAAGAATTTTCCCTTTGGATACACAACTTGGCTAACTGTTTGGAGCAAGAGGGTTACCTCTTAGCCTATCTTGGCTTTCAACATGCCTTCCTCATTAAGTTTAATCATTTCTAGTTCTTTACTTAAAGTGAGAAATGTGCAACCTTTCCTTTTACTTGAACACTTAGAGTCCATTGTAGGGTTACTAATTTTGATATTGTTATGTCTCAGGGAATACAGAGGTCCAAGGAGAGGGAGAGAGAGACAGGGAATGGCTGGTTAATGAAGCAGTCAGAACACACGCAACATTTATTAATTAAGTTCACTGTCTTATATGGGCAGTTTATGGTACTCCAAAATAATGACAATAGTAACATCAAAGATTACTGATTATAGATCACCATAACAGATATAATAATGATGAAAAAGTTGGAAATATTGTAAGAATTACCAAAATGTGACACAGAGACATGAAGTGAGCACATGCTGTTGGAAAAATGGCACCAACAGACTTGGTCTACATAGGGTTGCCACAAACCTTCAATTTGTTAAAGACACTCAATCTGCAAAGCACAATAAAGCGAAGTACAATAAAAGAAGGTATGCGTATAGATGAATCCACTATTACAGTTGGAGACTTCAACATTCCTCTCTATCAGAAATGGACAGACCCAGCAGGCAGGAAATCAGAAAGAATATAGTTGAACTCAACAACATCATCAATCAATTGGATATAATGGACATCTATAGACTACTTCATCTAAAACAGCTGAATACACATTCTTTGAAAGCCCACATGGAACACTCACCAAGATAGATCACATTCTGGGTCATAGAACACATCATAACAAATTTAAAAGAATAGAAATCATATGATATCTGCCCTCAGATCACTGTGGAATTAAACTAGAAATAATAACAAAGATAGCTGGAAAATCCTGACAAACTTGTGTAAGACAGTTCTCCAGATGGCTTTGAACAGACCCAATTCTTCTCCTTTTTTCACCTGTAGTTCTCAAGAAAAACTGTAGAATGTGCTGGGAATGCAATATCCTAAGATAAGGTGGAACTGGCCGGAACAGTCCAGGCTCTATTCCACTCGCAGAATAAAATAAAGAAACAGGATGTCAGTTCAATACTTTAGCCCAGTGGATCATGTCAGCCCTGAAAATGAAAACACTACTTACTAAAATTTATGGAATGCAGCTAGAACATTGCTTAGAGGAAAATTTATAGCATTTAATGCATGTATTAAAAAGTAGAAGAGAAGAGAAAAGAGAAGAAAAGCGAAGCGAAGCCAAGCGAAGCGAAGAGAAGAGAAGAGAAGAGAAGAGAAGAGAAGAGAAGAAAAGAAAGGAAAAGAAAAGAAAAGAGACCTAAAATGAATGATCTAAGCTTTGACCTTAGGAAACTAGAAAAAGAAGAGCAAATTAAATCCAAAGTAAGAAGAAGAAAAGGAATAATAAAAATTAGAGCAGAAGTCAATGAAATTGAAAACAGGAAACCAATGGCAAAAACCAACAAAAGCGAACGCTCATTTTTTGAAAAGATTGATAAAATCAGTAAGCCTCTAGCAAAGCTAATTGGCTAGAGAGAAAAAACAAGAGAAAGAGAAAGAAAAAACAAGAAAAAAAAGAGAGAAGAAACAAATTACTAATATCAGAAATGAAAGAGGGACATCACTATAGATCTTATGATGAACATTAAAAAATACTAAATATCATGAAGAGCTCTGTGCCCATGAATGTAATAATCTAGATGAATGGACCAATTTCTTGAAAGACACAATCTGTCAAAACTCACACAAGAAGAAATTGAAATGAATAGGACTATATCTATTTTAAAAATTGAATCAACAATTAATAACCTTCCAAAATAGAAAAGCGCCAAGCTCAGATGGGTGCACTAGTGAATTCTACCAAACATTTAAGGAAGAAATTATACTACTTCTCTACAATCTCTTTCAGAAGATATAAGCACAAGAAATACTTCCTAACTCATTCTATGAGGCCAGCATTACCCTAATACCAAAACCAGACATTGACATTACAAGAAAAGAAAACTACAGATGATTATGTATCTCATGAAAATAGAAGCAAAAAAATATACTGAACAAAATATTAGCAAATCAAATCCAACAATGAATAAAAAGAAACACCATGACCAAGTGAGATTTATCCTAGATATGCAAAGATGCTTCAACATTCAAATAAATTACTGTAATCTACCACATCAACAGGATAAAGAAGAAAAACCATACAATCACATCGATAGATGCAGAAAAGCATTTGACAAAACCCAATAACTATTCATAATAAAAACTCTCAGCAAACCAGGAATAGAGGGGAACTTCCTCAATTTCATAAAGAACATCTACCAAAAACCTATGGCTGCAAGACTTCATGGTAAAAAACTTGAAGCTTTCCCACTGAAGTCAGGAACAAAGCAAAGATGTCCCCTCTCACCACTTCTTTTCAACATCATAATAGAAATCCTAGCTAATGCAATAAGACAAGAAAAAAATACATACAGATTTCAAAGGAAGAAACAAAACTGGCTTTGTTCACAGATAACGTGATTGTCTATGTATAAAATCCAACAAATCAACAAATCCTGGAACTAATAAGCAATTATGGCAAGGCTCCAGGATACAAGGATAATACACAAAAGTATATTACACAAAAGTAAAACTTTCCTATATACCAGCAATGAATAACCTGGATTTGAAATTAAAAATACATTACCATTTACATTAGTGCCCCCCAAAATGAAATACTTAAAGTGTAAATCTAATAAAATATGTACAAGATCTATAAGAAGTAAAATATAAAACTCTGATGAGAGATATCAAAGAACTAAATTAATGGACAGATATTCCATATTCATGGATAAAAGGAATCAATATTGTCAAGATGTCAG